>JAOYSI010031302.1:0-53768 GCA_025775065.1 Hiodon alosoides
CCCCCCCCCCCCCCCCCCCCCCCCCCCCCCCCCCCCCCCCCCCCCCCCCCCCCCCCCCCCCCCCCCCCCCCAAGCTGGTTGTACTTTCGAGCTTGGCTGGAACCGAGGAACAAGCTTTACCAAATGTGATTAACAAACATGATTGGGATAATGGATTAAACTCGTTGCACGGCCTATGACTGTACGCAAGTGTGACGAAGGATCAACCTAAAGAGGTGAGAGAGGTTGTGTGTCACTGGCACTCTAAACTTAAAAAAACGCCTGGAAACATAAACCCAGGAGTTCCTTACCGCAGTGTCTTAAATGTCCATTCACATAGCAACATTGACCCCTTGTGGCACCTTGACAATAAGACACATTTTTAGATTTTTTAGACTGTGGCCTCCTGCGAAAACAGTGGGGATTAGAAGACACACTGAATTTAGGACATGATGCAAATTGCTATCATTGGTCCACAGTTTGATATGTATTGTATGTATGACATATAACCTTTTCATATAAAAATATAATTACAATCCAATATGTATTTCACATTTTTTGCAGTCACAATGAATTGTTCAGAAGCTTAAATGCTATTTTTTTTAAAGTCTAAAACTATTCATAAAAGACAATTTCTTGCATTCAGTGGCTGCAGAACTGTAGCACCCAGGCCTAGTTAAATGAAAATCAAAACTTATTTTAGCCAATGTTACTTATGTTACCCAATGATATTTATAAAAGAATGAAAGATGTACACCACACGGCCAAAAGTAAGTGGACACCTGCTTGTCGAACATCTCATTCTAAAATCATGGGCATTAATATGGAGTTGGTCCCCCCATTGCTGCTATAACAGCCTCCACTCTTCTGGGAAGGCTTTCCACCCGATGTTGGAAGATTGCTGCATGGACTTACTTCCATTCACCCACAACTGGTGAATGGGCATTGGTGAGGTCGGACACTGATGTTGGGGTATTAGGCCGTTACTTCCATGCTGTTCCATATCGATCTTTACAAACCAGAGCCAAACTACTTCCTTGAAGTAGAAGATTTCAGCCTGGGAGTGCTCTGTGTGTGTGTGTTAGGTAAGGGAAGCCTTGAGAGGCCGTCTGCATTGCAGTGCTGTTCAGATCTTCTGTATATGATGTCGTATTGGTGAGCAGACAACAGTAAGGTCCATCGTTGTATCGAGCGATCGCATGCCGGTGTGGGGATCAGCAATGCAAATCGTCATCCGAACAGAAACTGATGGAATTTCTTAACTCTGAACGCGATGGCGAGTGCTTCACGCTCCATCTGTGCATAATTGCTCTCGCTTTTACTCAAAGTCTGTGATGCGAAAGCAATTGGCCTTTCTTCACCTGATGGCTCGATGTGTGAGATGACCGCCCCAACGCCATAAGGTGATGCATCACATGCCAACTGTAATGGTAAGTTGGGGTAGAAGTGGGTGAGGGCCTCTGACTGAGCTAAAGCAGTTTTCACTTTCTTGAAAGGCTCCTCCTTGTTCAAAAGGTCATGCAATGGCTTTAGCATGTTAGCTAGGTTCGGCACAAACTTTGCGTAGTACGTCAGTAATCCTAAGAATAATCTCAGCTGACTCACATTTTCTGGGGATGGAGCCTCCATGATGGCCTTCCCCTCTGAAGCCCTGAACTGTCGATCACGTGGCCCAGATATTCAACGGAAGGCGGGAAAAACTCACACTTGTCCCTCCGGACCCTCAATCCATACTCTTCCAGTCTCTGTAGTGTGGCTTCGAGGTTCCTCAGGTGTTCCTGTTCGTCTTTGCCTGTAAAGAGCAAATCATCGAGGCCTGACAGCCTACACAGAATCTGATCCATGGCTCTTTAGAACAGCGACGGCGCTGAGGTGATCCCAAAAGGAAGCCTCCGGTACCTGTACATTCCTTTGTGAGTCAATATGGTCAACAGTTCTAGTGAGGTGATGTAGTTTATCCTTGTATACAACCCAAGTATACAGCTGCTCCAGTGTTTATTGCCTGAAATAGACAAAACACTCAAATATTCTTCCCCTTCCCCTGGGCATCGCTTTGCTCATCCTCTGTGTGCTCCATTTTATGCACTTTCTTTTTTGTACTTGATTGTGTCTTTTGTTTTTACATGCACATTCGATTTGACCCTTTCTGTTTATCCTCATCGCCAGTTTTGTTGTGTAGCACACTGTATTACTACTACAACCAATAAAGGACCGGACATGAGATGGGAGTTGCAGTTAACGTGGCTTTGTTTTTGATGCGTTTTAAAAAACTGAACATTACATGAATTTCAATACGTACGTAAACACGGAGCGTGATGGGTGGCCCGAAGGGACAAACTAGTATACCAATACATATACAACAGTTGGCACTATATATTCAGGCTGGTAGTGTTCTCCTGGCATCTAGCTAACGTATATTAGTTCATCAGACTGTCAGATGGTGAAGCGTGATTCGTCACTCTAGAGAACACGTTTCCACTGCTCCAGAGTCTGGAGCTTCACCCCAGCCGACACCAGGCATTGCTCATGGTGATCTTAGGCTTGTGTTGCGGCTGCTCGGCCATGGAAACCCATTTTGTGAAGCTCCCGGTGAACAGTACTGTGAAACCCTGGGTTGCAAATCTGTAGGAGTTAAAACTGCATAGAAGTCATACTATTGTGAATAACGACTTAAAATTTCACATATTTGAAATCCTAAGACCCACTTTTATTTGATGCCACTTTTTATGTTCTGACATCTCATGTATACAGTTTAAGTGAGAACTGAAGAGAGTAATATGGCTGCACTGATCTGATCTCAGCTAATCTCCACCACATTGGGGTTTTGCCAACAGTGCAGGGAAATTAAGGCTCCAGAATATATATACTTTTTAAATCTATAAGATGTAAAGGTTAAAAAGAGATCATAACTGTGCAACTGTGGATCATCTTTTTCAGCAATTCACCATTTATCAAGCTTATTCATTCATATAGAAGAACATGTGTCTGTGGATGTCAGGCAATATTATAATACTAGGCTATTGTTATGCGTCTTGGAAGGTAGCGGTGGAAATGCTATAAGTCCAACACCACCTTGCAAGGATGTGGGATCTGATCCCAAGTGAGCCCCTGCGGAGGCATTTTAAAATGAGGCTTTCAATCAGTTTCCTCAGTCTTTGTGTGGAATAGCTTGTTTGAAAATGTGTAAGAAAGAAATCAGGCTAGTGAGTCATCCTGGATAAAAGGCACCTTACGGGCCAATTAACCAACAACTACCGCCATGCCAAAAAAAGGACAATTAGATGCATGAAAAATCAGACAACTATGCCAGAATGCCCATGCCTCAAACAGAACAGGCTTAATAAGCATAATGAATTTTATGAGTAGCATCCCTATTAATAACATGGGACATCCTATGGGACAACAGTGGGTAGGGAATCTGTGTCTCACCCGTTTAAGACCCGGTTTCCTCAAGGAGCCTGAAAGCTGATCACCAACAGTCCTCAGCTGAGTATTTGGTGCAGCTCGTTCTATCGTTCTGTAATCGTTCTATCAGCTTTTAGTTTTTCCCTTTTTGTATCTCGTCCTGACATATTAAAATAAAGTTTTCTTTCAAAACCGTCTCCGAATCTTGGTTTCATCGGTCCTGCATGTGGCAACACTCCCTACATCCAGGGAGTTGCCACAAAATTCTCCCCAATCATTCCTCATGTCTTAGCACATTAATTTTCCTTTAGTGGAAATTCAGTGTATTTGATTGTTAATTGTTGTACCCCTGGTTCTGATATGGTCATATAATATATTGGGACAACCACAGGGCGAATGGGCGGAGTCGCACACAATGGAGAGAGAAGAGCACACTGGCAGAATCCAAACGACAGCAAACTAAACAGAAATTCTTCCTGGTTCGGTGTATAAAACAACGATGAAAAACAGAAAATAAATTCTTCCGGGATTGGAGCATAAAACAGCGAAGAATAAGTTCCAAAAATAAGAAAACAAAAGTCCTCTTCGCTCGAGGGTATACAGGGGATCTCTCTCACCCGTCGCCTGGCTCGATCTGTAAAAACAGAGCACAGAGTTTTACTATCGGCTTTCACTACCTCCGTTCGGGCTCTCACTTGTAGCTTCCACTGTGCCAACGCCTTCTCTTCGTTGTGGCCGGCTTTTGTGCTTTCCTTGCCTTAATCAGCTGATGCGTGACAGCTGCGTCCGCACTCGCCGGGAAAGGAACATACCTCCCCTCAATGAAGTGCTCCCTTAATTGCTATGGTTGTGGTTCGTGACGCGTCCGTCTCCCACACACCCTGGGGTTGCCACAATATGTCTTTAAACAGTGTTTTATTGACATTGATATTGAAAAAAAGCTGTTAACTTAAAATTTTTCCACTAGATGGCGGTGTAATTTCTCCTATCTTCTTCGGCACTGTAAGCACTGTTCCACTCTCAAACAAACCCTTTTGTTGGGTCGGCACCTGCTCCAGTTGTATAATAAATACATTTTTAATTCATGCTTTCCGTTGGCTGATATATATTTACCACAGGTGAAATATTGCTCTTAAATTTAATGGAAAGAATTCAGATTCTTAACAAGTTTTTAATTGCAATATTGGATAGAGCCTGCATTGATTTGATTTGTGTGGAAATTTCCCGATTTAGAGACACCCATGGACCAACATATAAATAAGCACACACAAGTTGTTTTTTATTGGATTCCTCTGAGGTAACAGGGTGCCCTGGTGGGCAATCAATAACTCATGGCAAAGTAAACACTGAAACGCGATAAACCCGGGATTTGCTTCTCAATGCCCCAGAGACGGGTGGCGGTCTGTGGCCTGGCACTGCCACAAAGAGCCCAGTTAGGCCGGTCTCAGGACACGCCAGACATTGGGGGTGGGAGTACCTGTCGAAGCAGGGGAAAGAGTGGGCATTGTCGGGGTGGCCCGGGTCAGCTGGGGAGGGACAGAGGCTGCTCAGTGTTGGGGAGGAAGTGGTCCAGCGAGGGCCGGGAAGGGGGCATAGACAACACATTAGGGCTCCAGGGCAGGGCTGGCAGCAGATTAGCTGGCTTAATCCACCAGGGAAATTTTCAAGCCGGACCATCCATGAGCTCCTTCCAGCATCCAGCCCTCCAATACTAAAGGACAGGTTTCATGGTGCAATTAGTGAAGGCTTTGAATCTGTTTATTAGTCTCATTCTTTATTTTATGTATGGTTAGTATTCAGTAGTCTGGCACATGCCCTTACCCAAGGCCACCCAAGAGAATATGTAGAGAATAAAGGGCAAAACACAATAGAACAACTGCAACCCCATCTCATCTATATATAGCTCTTACTATCATCATCATTTCACCTTGAGAAGCAAACTCAAGGCAACTCAGATACACTATATGGACAAAAGTATTGGGACACCTACATTACAACTACAGGAGCTTTTATGACATCCCATTCTAAATCCACAGGCATTAATATAAAGTTGGTTCCCCCTTTGCAACTATAACAACTTCCACTCATCTAGGAAGGCTTTCTACAAGATTTTGAAGTGTGTCTGTTGGAATTTTTGCCCATTCTTTCAGAAGAGCATTTCTGAGGTCAGACACTAATGTTGGACGAGAGGGCCTGGCTCGCAATCTCCATTCTAGTTCATCCCAAAGGTGTTCGATAGGGTTGAGGTCAGGGCTTTGTGTGGGTCAGTAAAGTTCTACCACACCAGACTCATCCAACCATTGCCTTCAGTTTATGGTTTATTCAGTCCTGGATTTTTTATTTGTCCCAACAACACAATGAAAGGAGCCTGATTAAGGTCAGTTTTGGAAGATTTTATTGATTTATTGATTTTTTTATGGTATAACATCATGGGATGATTTTGGGTTTAGATCCTCTCCCTTCCATTGGAGCTACCCTTTGTTTTGTTTGCGGTTCTTGTTTCCCAGCTGTCATGGCGATTGTGGGTCTCTTTACTTTGCAAACACATGCCCAGTACCTGCTCCCAAATGCGAGCAAAGCACAAACCCCTCTTCAGAGAGGGCCTAAGACAATGGCTGCTTCCCTCCAACCTTTTTTAAAATATCGGAGGGCATGTTCTGTACCTAGACATAACAACTAGACTGTGGTAACTTCTCAATTTCAATAACAAGCAAGCAAACTGATACCCAGTTTTGACCTAGTCAGAAAAAAGAAAAAAAGGTGAGTTAACTTTATTTACAAGAAAAGTCTGCAGGCTTAAATACACGGATGATTTTTTAAAATACAAAAAATAAAATATTTAAAAATATATATTTTTAGAGGGCTAATCACTGCAACACCCTATTGTATTTTTGCACTTTTTTCCGCCAATTAAAAAATATAAAAAAATGTAAAAACCCTGATAACTTCTCCCAAACTAGGCAGGCTTGTCAGTGATCATAATGAGTGCCTGTCTTATTAATATGGTACAGACTGGCCGCATGGAGGCTCTACAGCAAACTTAGTTCATAGTTTCCTCTCCTCCCAAGGACCCATAAAGTCCGCCATGTTGTATTTTCTACCATTTTATTTTTTTTTGTAAAACGCTTAAACATCTCCTCCGTGACTGTTTATCATTATCAACTTCCAAAAATGTGTTTTTGAAATGTTCCTGTTTAAAAGCTACCAAAATGTATGTTAAAGACCACGGCCGCATAATATGCAAATTACGTGAAAAATGACAACAGTTTGGGGCATCTACACCACAATTTAAATGATGTCTTCAAATTTAATGATGATACGATACAGAACATGGCCACCATTTTGCAATGTTCAGTGTTCTTTTCCTAAAAGGACATGCAACATGCGCTAGTTTGTTCTTTGGAATGGTCTCTTTAAAAGTTAAACACCAAATAAGATTTCCGCCACATTCGATTTTCTGCCATTTTGAATTTGTTGTAAAATGCTTTAACTATATCGGTTCCGACACTGTTTATCGTATTTACATGCAAATTTCAGTGAGTGTTCTTGTGAAGCTTCCCTTTGTTGTAAAAACAAATTTTCTACATAAAAAAACAAAACAAAAAAAAACAACATTGGCCACAGTGAGGCAATCTATTAACAATAGTTACACGTAGTAATATTGACACCAAATCAGTATCTGTGCATACATGCATACTGTCCAACACTTTTAGCATGTCTACCACATGTCACACACTGCTGAATCCTTTTCCATCTGCTGCTTGTCCCCATTCATTGCTGCTTGCAGCTATATTTTGGTTTTTTGCTTGTCCTGAGCCACTTAAACACAAACAAAGTCAAAACACAATTAACGGTTTTCTCCATACAGGGAAAAAGCCATTGTCTTCTTCATTTGCTCTAGCATTGCACCCCTGGGGCCTGGTTAGGACTTTGAGATGTCAATTAGGAGCATATATTTAGCCGATAAAAGACAACATCTTGCCGTGCAAAATCTTATATAACTGTATATATATTATTGAGGACATACTGATGTCAAATGGAAGTCAACCTCTTAAGATAAAAAGGTGAGAAAATTGAATTTGTTTTTGTTTCCAGTTGCATTTGCATTTCTGTATCTGGCATTTGGTCCTTTCAAAATTTTCTCTCATGGATAACTGTAGTGCCATTGGAACAAGAAACAGGCTTCTGTCAGAGAGAATTTTTGTCAGCTCAGTTGTACAGTTGTCCAATCGTGCTGGCAGTAATAACATGTGGGGGGCCATTCTCATGATTCGAACAGGGGTGGCCAACTAGCAGCGTCTGCTGGTGTTTGTTATGCCTCACATCTTAATTGTTGAAATAATTTTTTGAAAATAAATCCACCTCGCCTGGTGTTCCAGGTGAAAATTAGTCGCTAATTGAAAAATAACTCTAAAGCCTAAAGTATTGCGTCCCTTAAGGACTGGATTTGAAGTTTCTCTCCTGCTGAAAATCTTATCGAATTCAGCACTAATGGGGAATCTCGAAACACCTCAGCAAAAGTAATCAGAATTTATAATAAACAGAGGTGACAGAAGCACACTGTTCTACTGTTGTTTTTAAAACCAAATTCCACGAAGCCGCCAAACAGTTCCCAGTTGTAATATATACTGCCTCCTGGAGTTGATACAGAAAACATAGACTCTCACGTATTGGCTAAAGCCAATATTTCTCATGCATATACCTGGTGCATATACTTGGTGCATATACCTGGTGCATATACCTGGTAATGAACAACTCGGCCACCCGGAAAAGCCTCAAAACACCCAGGATCGATGGCTTTGCAAGTGCATTTAAAGCATTTAAACGCGGCACCTAGGCCTCGATTAACCACAGAACATGGGCGATCGTCGCACGGGGATCAAAGAAACATCCACGACGTGTGACTGTAATGGAGAAAAGACAGTTCAGTTTCCTGCACTCTTTGTGAAAAGGGTCTGGAGATTTGTTATGGATTTGCCTGGAGCAAATGCTTTTTTGCTGCCAAGTGCTCTTTTCTCCATGTAAAAGGCTCGCTGCATAGCTCCTGGTTTAATGTAGTTTTATTTAGGGCATTAAAAGCCAAGCAAACTGCCCAAATATAGGTAGTTCAATTCAAGCTGGTAGTTTAAGGAGTATTTTGGAGAAACATTGTGTGATTTGGAGCTCGGTTGAGAGAGCATGCTTGATAAAAACATAGAAAAGAAAGAGAAACAGCCTGTGTTAGGTTTCTATGAGCAGTTAGCTATGAGAGCTTGGTGACTCCTCTGCTGTGACTGTTAACTATGCTACAGATAAAAATTGATCTGCTTTGATGTTGTTGTTTTTTTCTTTCCACAACCCACAATGCCCAAATCCAGCAGACTAGTATGGAAGACAGGGGCTAATAAGAGAGAGGTAGGCTCACAGATTCCAAAACACCTCGGCCGAAGTCATAGAGTAATCATTAGGGGACTGGTTGTGAATGGAGAGCAAGAGAGCTATAATCCAACGCAATTTCAGACAGGCGCTCAAAGCAGAAGTGAAGAGGCTTAGCAAGGAATGGAAGGCAGCTTAGCAAGCATCGTCCCAATTGTGTCACACGAAATGTTCAACTATACACAGTGTGACACAGATAGTACGGATGCACCAGCATATCGCTGTCCATCAGTTTTTTTAAAGGGAGATGGCAGTCAAATTGCCTTAGTCACCGTGGCATCCACAGGAGAAACCAACACCTGGCATGTGCTGAGATAACTTGTTGGTATGGACCAGACAGCGATGGAAATGGAATAAAGGCCAGACATAAAAAAAAAACAGAGAGAGGAACAACAAGGTCAAGGTCAAGGTCATTTCATTTATAAAGCACATTTAAAAACAACAAGTGCATACCAAAGTGCTGTACATGGGCAAATAAAACAACAACAGGGGAAATATTTTTAAAAATAAATAAAAAACAAGACTGACATTAAAAACAATAAACAATACAATATACATTCACATAAAAGCCAAAGAATATAGATATGTCTTTAGACGTGATTTAAAAATGTGAAGCATAGGAGTGGATCTAACGTCCAGAAGTATGTTATTCCATAGTCTAGGGCCGGCTACGGAGAAGGTGCGATCCCCTTTAAACTTCAAACGTGAGCATGGTGTATGCAGGAGTTCATCAGAGGATCTGAGAGTCCTGGAGGATTGTAGAGCGCTAAGGAGTTCTGAGAGATAGGACGGGGCTAAACCGTTAATAGCTTTAAAATAACAATTATATTTAAACGAATCCTGTATTGGGCTGGTAACCAGAGATACTAGAACAGCTGAACTACTCTCCCTCTTCCTTGTTCCAGTCAACCACCTACCAGATGCATTTTGGACTAACTGCAAGCGATACAGAGATGAATGACAAAAACCCATGTACAGTGCATTACAGTGGCATGAATAACTATCTCTAAATCCTTAAATGAGAGCAATGGTTTTAATTTAGCAATCATCCTGAGTTGGAAAAAGCTGCCCTTCACCACAGCACTTACTTGTTTTTAAAAATGTACATCCGTGTCAAGGATCACTCCCAACTTCTTAGCAAAGGGTTGAACATTAAATGACAGGGTCGCTAGATTGTTAGATATATTAGAGACGGTGCTAGGGAGGCCAAACACAACAATTCGAGTATTACTCTCATTTAGCTGGAGTATGTTTCTTGCTGTCCAGCATTTAATATCCTCAAAGAATTTAAAAATGTCGGAATATGAATCGTCAGAAATAAGTGGGACATACAGCTGTGTATCATCGTCATAACAATGATATGAAATGTTATATTTCCTAAAAATTTTACCCAGAGGAAGCATACATGAAGAAAATAAAATCGTATCTTGAGGTACCACACTGGTGAAAGGTGCAGAAGGAGAGGAAGAATTCCCAAGGAACAAAATCATTATATAATGAGATATTCATAATAGTCAACACACTAGAACCAACCGTGTCCAGCACCTCTCTGAGGAGCCGAGCAGGAATAACATCAACAGAAGAGGTGGTAGGCTTTATCTGTTGGACTATATCTATCAACTCAGTGAGGGATATAGGTTTAAACTGATCAAACAAAACAGAACAAGTGACTGATTCAGAGGGGTCATGACTGCTAGATGTGATGCAAGATCGTAAAGCATCGACCTTACCAATAAAGACATCTAAAAATGCTGCACAAATCTTAGGTGTAGCATCAAGACAAGAGGTGGCAGCGGGAGTAAGCGCTGTATTTATCATGTTAAACAGAATTTTTGGATTGTGTGGATTTTTAGATATTATTTCAGAAAGATTTTTGTTTTTTGCATCATTTACAGTGCTGGTATGCAGATAGACAATTCTTAAGGATTTCTTGAGACACTTGCAGTCTGTCTTTTTTCCATTTACGCTCTGCTTTTCTACATTCCTGTCTTATTAGCACATGCGTTATTATTTAACCAAGGCTGTGTCCTTAGTTTAGATTTTCTAGTTCTAAAAGGAGCAACAGAGTCTAACATGCAAGTACAGGTATTGTTAAAAAGAGTGACTATCTCCTCTATGCCTAGACTTGGATGAAGTGGCTTCATAGTGCACAATACAGGGGAAGCAGAGACGGCCTCAGAGAAATGCCTGGCTGTAGAAGAGGAATGTGTAGAAGAGAAATGTGATTTTGGAATCGGACATGATAGTGCAACATTAAAAACAACAGAATTACGATCAGACAGAGAAATCTCTGTTATTTCAACATTGTAAATGGAAAGACTAAAAGATAAAACAAGAGAAAGAGTATGACCATGATCATGTGTAGAGCCAGTAACATACTGTGTGAGATTAAATGAGTCAATAAGTTGAACAAACTCCCTAACCAGAGGTTTGGATGGGCAGCAAACATGAATGTTAATATCACCAAGAATGATAAACTTGTCACTTATAGTAGGCAAAATGCTACATAAAAAATCTGCATATTCCTGAAGGATGTTAATAATTATATTTAGGAGGCCTGTAAATGAGAGCGCAGAGTACTGGACTGTACAACTGAGCCTTAAATAACTGTACCTCAAAACTATTGTAATGTTCATGAGGGCAATAATCGGCACTTCAAACTTTAAAAAAAAAAACTGAAGCCAATCCCCCACCTCGCCCCACAGCCCTAGGGGAGCTAAAAAAGCCAGTCACTTGGAGAGAGTTCAGATAAAGGATCCAACTCACCAACGTGAAGCCAAGTCTCTGTTACAAAAAGTTAGTCCAGTTCGTTAGATTTGAAGATTTATTAATTTAAGAAGAATGTTTTATTGGAAATAGAGCTTAGGTTTAGCAAAGCCATTTTAGCTAGATATTACTTTCCAGCTTGTAGCGAAGGGTGAAGAAAAGCAGCTATAGAAAAATCGGTCTCCACCAGGATTTCTAACACACGAGTCCATGACAGAGGATTGTATATTAGGAAGGGCTTGGCGATCATAGGACAGGAAGGTGCATGCACACAAACGAATAACACGGACAGACTCAGGACAGGTAACAAGGGACAGGGGCGACGGCATGCCATCTCGCTCACTGGCGCTATCAAGATTAAGGAGATTTAAATACAATTAATCTAGAACGTGCGTTTTTCCTATCCAAAAAAAAGATAGCGAACAAAAGAAATAAGCATCCAAGGAAACCAAAAAATAACGTAGTTTTGCAGAAAAAAAAGCCAAATAGTTTAAAGTGAAAATACAAGCGTACCGGCCTAATTTTTTAATTGGAAAAAAAACATGTTAGTAAAAGTGTGAAAAAAATGCTGAATGAGATTTCCAAAGTGTAGACATAGTGTAGGGGAAAGAATAATTACAGGAAAGCAAGTAAGGCTTAAGTTCTGGGCAGACTCGTCATGTTTCAAAAGGAATCAGAGAAGTCGAAATAGCATGGGACGAACCTATAAAGACAAAGGAAATGCTTTTTTCTTTCGTTAGCGCACCGCTATATACTTGTCGGCTCAATATCTGACAGGATAATCTGACTAGTCCTTGGGGAGGGGCTAGAACCAGCAGCATTCTGGTTACAAGACTGTCATTTGTATGTATGTTATTTATCTAATTATATTATTTATACTGTATGTAACCTATATATATATATTTCTTGGTTCTTTAATCGGTGGACAGCTACTTATTTGTGCACTCCTACATTTGCTTTCAAAACAAGTGAAACCGTATTTATTTATAATTACTTACTGTATAAATATATTAACCTTTCATATACACACCTCATAATACTTTTGACTCAATCTTTTTCCTGCAATTGTTGGTGTTTCCAAAAGCATGAGGAATTTTATGGTGTGGTTTTATGAATCAACACAACTGCTCTAAAATTTTAACTGTATCAAAAACACTCGTTGGAAGTCTTAATTAAAAAAAAAAAAAAAAAGTAAATCTGCGTTTATGTGCAAAGTTAAAATATTCTGTATCTCTCATGTGCCTCCTTAACATGCATGGCAGCATCTGTTAAATAGCAGTGTTGACAGTAACAGATGGAACTGTACTCCAGGGCAGCTCGTGAAATAGCCAGGCAAAGAAAGCCATATTTTACATCTAAATACCCATACCAGGGGTAGAATTAATGTGCTTGTGAAGTTCGGAAGCTTAGAGGCTCCAACAGAACACTCTTTACATGTGCCTCTCCTGCTACCCTCCACTCCTAAAGATTCCCTCACATTCCAAATACTTTAGGGCGCAGGACTGGAAATTCCATATCCAGTGGGCCCCGGGACAGGAAATGGTGTGAGGGTCAGAGTTGGGCTCCAGGACAGGACACAGTGTGAGGGTCAGAGGTGAGCCCCAGGACACGACATGGTATGATGGTGGGAGGTTGGTCCTTGACAGGACATGGTGTGATGGTGGGAGGTGGGTCCTTAACAGGACACGGTGTGAAGGTGGGAAGTGGGCTCCAGGACAGGACACGGTGTGAGGGTGGGAGGTGGCCCCCAGGACAGGACAAGGTGTAAGGGTCAAGGG
Organism: Hiodon alosoides; assembly: GCA_025775065.1. NCBI lineage: Eukaryota > Metazoa > Chordata > Actinopteri > Hiodontiformes > Hiodontidae > Hiodon > Hiodon alosoides. The sequence continues at coordinate 13,344 of JAOYSI010031302.1, forward strand.
TGGGTCCCTGACAGGACATGGTGTAGGGTCAGAGGTGGGTCCCTGACAGGTCATGGTGTGAGGGTGTGTGGTGGGCCCCAGGACAGGAAATGGTGTGAGGATTGGAGGTGTGTCACGGACAGGACATGGTGTGAGGGTGGGAGGTGGATCCTTGACAGGACATGGTGTGATGGTGGGAGGTGGGTCCTTGACAGGACACGGTGTGAGGGTGGGAGGTTGGCCCCTGGACAGAACATGGCGTGATGGTCAGAGGTGGGCCCCAGGACAGCACATGGTGTAAGGGTCAGGGGTGGGTCCCTGACAGGAAATGGTGTGAGGATTGGAGGTGTGTCACGGACAGGACATGATGTGAGGGTTGGAGGTGTGTCACGGACAGGACATGGTGTGAGGGTGGGAGGTGGATCCTTGACAGGACATGGTGTGATGGTGGGAGGTGGGTCCTTGACAGGACACGGTGTGAGGGTGGGAGGTTGGCCCCTGGACAGAACATGGCGTGATGGTCAGAGGTGGGCCCCAGGACAGCACATGGTGTAAGGGTCAGGGGTGGGTCCCTGACAGGAAATGGTGAGAGGATCGGAGGTGGGTCACGGACAGGACAGGACAGGACATGGTATGAGGGTGGGAGGTGGGTCCCTGACTGTATATGGTGTGGTGGTCAGATGTGGGCTCCAAGACACAGTGTGTTTTGTCCTGGAGCCCACACCTGACCCTCACACCATGTCCCTTCCAGGGGTACATCAACTTGTCAGATGAGTTGGACCATTTAGTCAGTCTGCACAGTAGTCTGATATAATACCAGTGAGAGGGGTTATCTTTAGCCCCTCACCATCTTTTCCCCAGACAACGGGGCAGGAAAGACAACTCCTAACACAATCAGAGAAGGTACCCCACCCCCGCCTGCACTACACAGAGACGAATACAACAATTAAAAATTCTGACATTTCCATCATGGTTGAGGAGAGGAGTCTGGCTCAACAGCCGCAGACTGTTTAGAAACATTCCTGGACTGAAGTCAAAAACAGACACATTCAGAAAATTTACTACAAACAATGACAACAATAAACTTAGTCAACCCCAAATCCAAAGACTACACTTACAACCAAACAAAATGACCAAAAAAAACCTAATTTAACATACGCCATTACTCTCTCCACGACCAAGAGGGAGTCTTCATCTTCAAGACAGAAATAAGGGCCCACATGACCCACCCCTGTGTAACGAACAGCTAGATCCATGCTCCACCCAAGGGAACCTATTTCACCTCCCAGACTGTTGACTTGGAAAATGGGAATTGTAATGTAACGAAAGCAGTTGAACGAACGTGCTGTGCGCAATAAAAAGTGCTTGCAATACTTCTGTCTTCTAGCTGTTTTAATGTCCAACTATGCTGTTTGAAGAAGCAAGCGATTTCCATGTCTAGACAGAAGCAGCCATTTTGTACGTCACTCTGGATAACCTTTGTTCCATGTACGGCCTAAGTCATCTATTTAAAAGATTTGCTCGTTCCCACTTTTGTCAATGCAGTAAACATTCCCATGTGGCTTCCCTAATCAGAGGAGTAGTGCACTCCCAACAACCTAAGATGTACGACCTGTTTGGGAATAATTATTCCCGGGCCACATTGTGGGCCTGGGGGTGTGAGATATTATGGACAACGATTAATCCCACAATCTACAAAGGAGATGCAGAGTTTTATGGGGCTGGCATCCTCCAGACGAGCTTGCCATGGAGAGAGGCGCTTCGGTTTCCGTCCCCCCGGGTGAGCTTGTGGCCGCCAAGAGACTCCCCCACAGAGCCTGGACTGAGCCGGCAGGGATGGAGAATGGAAAATTTCCAAGAATGGAAAATGGTTATGCAGCTTTGAGTGTGGTGTAAGCATGTTCTATATGTGCATGTGGAGAAGTCCTTTGTTAAGTCTTTAAATGTTGCGTTTTTGTTATGAAAATATTAAGGTAACCTACTAGTATATACAAAGTGCTCCTTTTTTATTGTGATTTTATGTCTAATATGTCTTATGCTTTACTACTCGCTCACCTTAGTTTTGTGTAAAATCTGGTCAGACAGTATTTGCAAGTTGCGCCTCGGCTCAATTGCCACCATTTTGTCAACCTCGTAGTCTTGCAAAGGTCGTGTGATGAAGGTAGAGGTTACGTTTACGTGTCGTCATAGCCCGTTACGGCAGTATGGGGCCTGCTTGTGGGGCTGGAATTAAGATTTAAAAAGCTTTTAGAAGATGAGATAGCAGAATCGACCGTCCTGTGCCGAATAAACAGAGCTACGACTTCCAGTATTTCAGTTTTTAAGCTGTAATATCACCGCTACAGTGAATAGCTGGATTGGTAAAGTTGACGTGCATTTTAAGAGAAAACTCATTAAAACATTATAGCAGTAATGTGACGAACAGTTAATAGATTCAGATGCTAATGACCAATATATTTAATTTCACCAATTGGTTTCAATATGCCCACGTAAAATATATTTCAAGAACGATGTCATTTATTTTACCGAGACTGCACAAATATAACTAGGATGCACCATTCTGTAACACATTGTATCGTTTCCTTATCAATATAAGCTTGCTAAATACTGATTACGACCTGGAAGTAGTCACGACCATTCGAAATGCTCTTCCTGGGAGAGACGCCATTTCGTAATTCATTCATTGGTGGCGGAGTTAGCCATACGGGTAAGGTAGCGACTAAAAGAAAAATAGTGACTTTTTTGTTGCTCTTAATGGTACAAAAACAGTTGTCAGGCATGAGAAACGAAACCCGATTGTGGCCCTGTAATATTATGAGCATAAACAATACATTTAAAACAATTATATGCGTTTTGAAAAATACGTCACAACTTCTCATAACACTTCTTCAGTAAACTGCTGGGTCACAATATAGTTAATGTAAATTCAACTACCCATTTAGGTTGATTGACAACTTATTTCTTTCTATTGCCTGTTATATTGATATAAATCTAATGTATTTAGATTTAGATATTACTTTGAGAAATGTATGCCAACGTTTGCATTTCTCGTTTAAATTAGCTACGGAAGTACGAAGCTAAAGTTACAGAAGGCCTACATCCCAAATGTCAAATATTGTAAGTTACATAGTTAATTACTGGCATGTTCACTTTGACTTACAGACAGCTATAAACATTCGAGTCTTGTGTAAACTATGCTACTTATTGCGCCACGTTACTATAAAGTCGAGCAGAAAGCAGCCTTCTACGCAACCGGACTATTTCATTGACGTACAAAATGCGCGGTACTTGCTGGACCTTCTACAAGTAGTCTGTTTATCTACGGGGTTTTCCTCACTGAAGCTGCAGAATGTAACGTTGCTGGAACGATTTGGTACATATATAATTTATCCTAAAGTATATGTTATTGTTATTGTAATTGTAGTACTCAAAATACTATACTGTATTCAATCTTTTTAATTTGTTAGTTGTCATTCATGGTGATAGTCGCAATTTTAAGATGTGACTTGATGAGCCCTTGACTGGCATGGTGCGTTTCTTATTATTTACTGATTATTCTGACTGAAATCTTTCATTAGCCATGTACCAAAGAAACGGTGTCAAAATTATTGAATTATTCTTACCTCCCTTTCAGGACTGATTGCATAAGAAGTCACCATGGTGAAAATCTTCGTTGGCAACTTGTCACAGGAAACAACAACAGAGGAGCTGCGCTCCCTCTTCTCTCAGTATGGGAAGATTTCAGAGTGCGACATTGTAAAGAATTATGGCTTTGTGCACATGGACGACAAGGCAGAGGCGGAACAAGCCATCCGCAACCTCCACCACTATGAGCTGAATGGCCAGCCCATGAATGTGGAGATGAGCCGTGGCAAAACCAAAGCCTCTACCAAGCTGCACGTGAGCAACATCGGCAGTGGCTGCACTAACCAGGAGTTGCGGGCAAAGTTTGAGGAGTATGGCCCGGTGGTGGAGTGCGACATAGTGAAGGACTACGCCTTTGTACACATGGAGCGTGTGGAAGATGCCATGGAGGCCATCAGTGGTCTTGACAACACAGCCTTCCAAGGTGAACTTACAGAGAGGGCAGAGTGGATAGTTTACACTTATCTTGGTGGTATCATGATGCACAAGATCAGTATGGTTTTTCATTCGGCCACATATTGAAATGAAAATTATTTCTGCCGAAGAATACCAAAAGTGTCATGAATAACTTGAAACTTTTCCCCTAGAAGTTTAAGTGCTAGCATGTGTAGAATATATTTTCAGATACCTTGTCTTGTTTGTGGTTTTTTTTAATTTTTTACATGACCTTACTGAGACAAAGATCAACTTGCTATGAAAAGTATTGTTGGGTATCAATCACAGCTGTCATGGGTTTAACAAAGCATTAGTACCAAGTACGTTTTTAAAATGGAATCACTTAAAAAATGCAAGTTAAAAAACTTTTGATTATTTATTCAAAATGATGAAAATGAGGAAGGCCAACTCACTCTTGCATGTCTTCTTTCCTCTCCAAGGCAAGCTGATGAGCGTGCAGCTTTCCACCAGCCGTCTGCGCACTGCTCCCGGAATGGGTGACCAAACAGGGTGTTATGCCTGTGGGAAACCAGGTCACTGGTCTAAGGACTGTCACCTCAGTCAGAACGGTGGCTATAGTGAGATACCTGGAGGAGGCTATGGCTTCATGGGGGGCACCCATGGTGGCAGGGGCTTCCTTCGGGGACCACCTGGTTTTGGCAGAGGTGGCCCAGGATTTCCTGGTGGACGCGGCATATCCATGGGGCCGTTTGAGCATTTCGGAAGACAGGCATACGGACGACCGCCAGGCTTTATGGGAGGTCTGCCTCCTCCCCCTATGAGCCACCGGGTTAGCTATGGTCCTGCAGGGGAGTATAGCGGCAGTGGAGGAAGCTCCTACTCTGAGAGGGGGCCAGTTTATGAACGCTACAGCAGTGTGGACTTTTACGAAAAGTACAGGGCTCAGCCGTACGGGGCTGGCTCCTTCGAGAATCGACGTCTCTCTTATCCCGCCCCTTCCTCTTCCATCATGTCGAGGGAGCGTTTGTCATCCTCCCGTGACACCTATGAGCGTCGTCCTCCTCCCCCGCCAGCCCCTGGGTCCTCATACTATGCACGGGACCGGAGCCCCATCAGGCGAGTCTCCGCCTCGGCCGAGGGCTACTCTCACGAGCGTCTGCGGCTCTCCCCAGCCACGTCTCTTCCTAAAAACTCCACTTATGATGCGTCACAGGCCAGGGACCCATATGCTGAACAGGCACGCTATGCTTATTAGGAAGCACAATACAAGGTGAGAGGAAGGAAGCCATGGCATCCGTTCTGTTATAATCACAGGTTTTGGCTAGATGATATCATTGTGCTGAACAGTATTGTTATTTTCTTTATTTTTTAAGAAAGTCAATGTACTATATGTATGTATAGTGTTGTAGGAATTTATTTCTAAAAGTGGCTAGTAAATTGAGAGAATAATAATATATGAATTAAATTGTATAGGAAGGTTGTCCTGTCATTAAAGGGGGAAATATTAGTTATCGTTAATGCAAGTGTGATGTGCTCTTTTTTCAGGTGTGTATAAAATTCTGAAGTTACCTTTGAGCATTCCTTGGACCCGTGTGCCGTGCCACCAGTAAAAACCTTGGCGTGAGAGTCAAAGTGTGTTTTTAGAGCAATGCAAAGCCATGTGAGATATCGTCTCAACTGTCACAACTGCAGAAGAATGATTCTGTTAATCAGTTAAATGTAGAGTATAACACTCAAATATTCTTTGTTTTCTTAACAATGCCAGTTTCAGGGATTGGTTAGTTTATTTTTTTTTAAACCCAGTGAAAAAATGACAAATGTTAAGCATTTTATCCTCTTGAAATAATGAACACTGGCTATTTGTTCTTGGTAATTTGTGGGTCAGTGAAGGGAATTTAATTCTAGACCTTATTTTTTTATGTATTTTTTAAGATACTGATCTTCGTACTCAATTGTTCACTTTTGAATGGCTATTGAATCAAAAGTCTGTAAAAAAAATCTCATTCATTTTTTTACAGCACATGACATTAAAATCCAAAACAAGTTTTTTTGTCTTATCTGATAGTTAGAAAGCATCATTTCCAACCTCTTTGATACAGTATGTATGTCTCCCTTGTTAAGGCAAACCTATATATTTTAAGTACATACCAGTGAAAACAACTGCAAAGGCTGATCATTTTATGGATATACACTGTACTTATTGTAATTGATTTTTCTCCCTTTTCTCTGTGAATGGTTTACTGATGTGTGTGCAAATTACTACGTCTGCCGATAGGTGAATTGCAAATAATGGTAAAAAGCAATTACAAGGCAGTTACCATGTTGAGGGTGAAGTTATATACAAAACAAATATTCCACTTTTTAGATTTTTTATTTTAGTTTACTGTGTGCCGTTTTAATAGCATACACAAGCTAGGTTATATTTACAAAAATCAAGACTTTTTAAAATATATATATTTTTTGCTTATCTAAAAATAAGAGTTCTGACAACCAGAAGCAAGATTATCTTGTCTAAATATTTTTGGGGATTTCTGTATAGGTTTAGCCAAGCTGTTGATAGGACTGCCATGCTGGCTTGAGCACTGTCCGGGTGTCTTTTAATTTTTAGTAAACAGTTTATGAAGGAATAGTGCTGTTGAAATATTCAGGGTTTAAATATCATGTCAGAAATCCCATATTTAATAGCCACATAAAACATGCTCTGCACCTGTGTATTTGTGTTTCCAAGGTCTGCCTATGCAAAAGTATATATTCATTTGCATATGTTGAATTTGTAATTTTATTTTTATTTTTTTAAGTTTTTGGGGTAACCGGTAATGTTTGTCCTATGATTAAAGACCAATGATGTTGGGGATGCTGAAACATTGATAAATCACTAATAATGATACTTGGGAGTAGATGAAAACATTTGGGAACTTAAGTACCTCCTTTTGGGCCACACCCTTACATGTATGATGTGCAGATCTATCCATTCTGAATTTCGATGCTAACTCAGGGCTGTTTCGACCTTTGCGACAGGAGACACGCATGAGCTCTCTAAATAGTGCCTTTGTACGCTCATATTTTCTTTCTGTGGTTTGCAATAGTTTAACTGCCTTTTAAGAGTACACGCATGTGTATTTTTATGTATATTGTTTTTTTTTAATAAACCAAAGTATTTTGGTGAAATTTGGTTTATCGGTTATTTTATTACAGGCGTACGTGTTGTTTGCTAAATTGTTTGGATATCATTATTCATGTTACATTTAGCTGGGTCAGCTAATTGGAAAGAAACAGGTAAAGTGGACTTTAGTTAAAATAAATAAAAAAACATTTTTGTGCGTGGAAGTCATCGGACACATTAACTGATGAAGGCTTCCAAGCTGAAATATTTTTTTCAAAGCCATTATTTGGAAGGTACATTTCTTGATTTTGAGATGAAAACCAGTTGCTAGTAACTTGTGGCTCTCGAGGACTGGCGTGTCGTGAAATTAATAGCCAGTGAGGTCTCGGGTTGTGAAAGAAATGTTTCAGCCCTGGAGTATGTCGAATTCCAGTCCTTATACAAAAACTTATTCCAATCTTAAAATGATCAAATAAAACGTAGGTAATCGCTGCTTGCGTATGACGGAACAATTATCACAAATTATAACCACATTCTATGCTGTGCCCGTATTTAGCCAATCAACTATTTTGTGAGATACAAATGTTGGCGTTCCTCCAATCTCTTTCGGTTCATGCAAATGGGTTGGGCAAGTGGTGTATTTCTCAAGGCGGCATGTTGTACTTTTACGTCATTTCCTGGCTCAGCGGATGCAAGGGTTCAGAGGAGTTCAAGGTATGGCGCCATCATCATTTGCTAAGACAAATCGATTATATTTTATTTTACTGTTGTACAATTTAGTATTTATTTGATACTGTGTATTTGTATCGACTGAATATACAATAAATTGAAACCATCCACATGTCTGCCTCACTAGACATAGGGGGCGCATTGTTAGCGCACTGCCTATCTAACTAAGCTGGAATAGCTGTTTATTGCTTTGTTAATTGTACATATTTGTTTTCATATTTGTTTTGATAGGTTCTTAATTACATTTTTGGGTTAATAGTTATCATTTTTCTATTGACTAACTGTTTTCTTTTGTTAACCGCGCAACCATGTCGTATGTAGCATGCGTGCTAACCAGCTAATTGCGAAAGCAGTTTTTTTGTTGTGGCGCTCGTGTTATATTAGCCTGTTGGAGTCGGAATGGTAATGGCCTCCAGTAATAAGATTTAGAATTTGTTTTTGTTTTTTTAGTTTTTTAATTTGCTTTCATATTGTAGTCGTGTGAAGTGTTCGCATTTCGTTAACCGCAACAAGTACGTTATAAATGCTACTGTCGTGAATTACGGTGGTTTAGGGCCTTGCAGTCTTTATTTTCCGCGTTTTAAAATTTTTAATATTGGCTTCGGTACGCACTTTACAGCAACGGTACAACAATGTAGTACTTTGCTAAACAGTTTATCAGTGGAATCGACCTTAAAGTTAAAACATAACTTAGTAGACAGCACATTAAAGGTGAAAACTATTGTTTTTTTGTTTTTTGGGAAGTCTACAAATGTATATATTTTTTGCCTAATTCAGTTCTCAAGTTTTTCTAGTAAATGATGAACATTTAACAATACATTTTAACAATGGATGCTGTCGTACATGGGAATGTTAACTTTCCGTTACAGGCTTAATGGGTCTACAGTTGTACATGTGGCCTATTTAAACAAGTCGGTATTCCAAGTCAGAATTTTTTGCACTAGTTTAGTGTCTTTCACAGTGGCTCACCATCTTGCAATGTCTACAATTACAAGCTATCTTCTTCCCACTCTGACCTTAATGATTAATAATTAAATAAATTACATTGTCAAGTGCATTTACCCGAAAACCATGTTCCTGTGGCATATGGAGATGCTTACTCTTGTGTCTACACTTGTATATTCACACTTGATTTATGACTTCTTTTTTTAACTGTCTGTGTAGAGCAACACCATGGTGAAAATCTTCGTTGGCAACTTGTCACAGGAAACGACAGCGGAGGAGCTGCGCTCCCTCTTCTCTCAGTATGGGAAGATTTCAGAGTGCGACATTGTAAAGAATTATGGCTTTGTGCACATGGACGACAAGGCAGAGGCGGAACAAGCCATCCGCAACCTCCACCACTATGAGCTGAATGGCCAGCCCATGAATGTGGAGATGAGCCGTGGCAAAACCAAAGCCTCTACCAAGCTGCACGTGAGCAACATCGGCAGTGGCTGCACTAACCAGGAGTTGCGGGCAAAGTTTGAGGAGTATGGCCCGGTGGTGGAGTGCGACATAGTGAAAGACTACGCCTTTGTACACATGGAGCGTGTGGAAGATGCCATGGAGGCCATCAGTGGGCTTGACAACACAGCCTTCCAAGGTGAACTTACAGAGAGGGCTGAGTGGGTCTGTAACTCAATCTAGGTCCCACTGGTCACCGTCAGATCAGTGACGTAGACTCTTGGTGAGCCCTAGGATAGCTGTGATGACTAGCCCGTGTCCCTGATGGACAGGGTAGTTTAGCGCCTAGAGGAGAGTGCTGGGTGCGAGTGACCCATTTTTGCTAAGGGGCACTGTCGGTATACCACGTTGGCGCTTTAACCGTAGCGGTTACCGTTGTTGTACTGTAATTCAGAGATGGTGCTAAAATCACAGGTTTTCGGTAGGTATCTACCACCAGGCCACTTTATATGCTTGGAAAATACCTTTATTAGCCTGATAAAAGATTCTAGTTTGTGTAGTAGTTGGATGGGCGAATGTTTACTCTGCAGCATGGCTCTGGTTTTTAAACTTGACCATTAACCCCAAACATGAAGTCTTATTCTGTGTTGAATTTTAAAGTTAAAAAATGTTCGTTCGTTTATTGGTGAAATATTTGTTGCAAGTCCCCTGTAGCTTTGTTCCCCATAGGTTTGAATGATGGTACAACTTGCAGCCACAGGAGTCTAAACAACGAGAACACTCTGATGCACAAAGAAATAAAGCTGAGATTTTAAGAACACAGAATACATAACGGTTTATCAGGGCTGTTTTTCTTCATTAGCCTAAATAGGATGGCCCCTATACAGTTGGTGGAAGTCTCCACATAACTGCTGAAACTGGGGGTTGGAACCTGGGCTTTAAAGTCCTCATTTATTTTTTTTTAATTGGCATTGATCAAACATTCTGTAATGCCAGATGTGCTGCTGTTTGCTTTATTAAGAGGTAGGGTTAGAGACGTTTTGTTTTATTGAACTTTTGTTTCCAGATGGCATGTATGAGGTTTTGTTTCAGTATTTAAATTCAACAGTAGCATAGTCAATGGTAAATTATCATGCGTCTTTCTTTTTCAAGGCAAACTGCTGAGCGTGAAGCTATCGACTAGCCGCCTGCGTACAGCGCCGGGGATGGGAGCGCGGACGGGTTGTTATCGGTGCGGGCAGGAAGGCCACTGGTCCAAAGAGTGCCCGCAGGACCAGAACGGCTCTTACAGGGAGGGTCCCACGGGCCCTGGCGCCAACGGGTTCGGTCCTCCCAGGTTCGCGGAGGGCGCTGGCGGCCGCGGTTTCCACGGGGGCTTCAGCGGCGACCCAGCCTTCGGCGGCAGCTACGGTCCCACGCACGGCTTTGGCAGGGGCGGCGGCTACGGCGGCGGCGCGGCCTACGAGAGCGCGATGAGTTACGGGCCGATGCCGGGCTACGGTTACGGCTACGGCAACGGCTCCGAGTTTGGCATGGCCCGCGCGTACGCCAGCGAGGCCTCTTACGGTGGCGGCGGGGCCAGCTACGGGGCGGTGCCGGGCTACCCAGCGCAGCACTCGGCCTACGAGGAAAGGGATCCATACGGTATGGTGGACTTTTACGAGAAGTATAGGGCCTGCTCGTATGGTGCCGGCTATTTCGACGAGCAGCGTTCTGTCCCCATGCCCCCCCCTCCTCCCCCCGGGTCCTGTGATCGGCGCCCCCTCCCTCCCCCGCCAGCCCCCGGGTCCTCTGGCTATACGCGAGACCGGAGCCCCATCCGGCGCGTTCCCTCCGAGGCCGAGGGCTACTCTCACGAGCGCTCGCAGCTTTCCTCAGCCTCTTCCCTCGCTAAAAGCTCCACGTATGACATGTCGCAGGCTAGGGACCCCTATGGTGAACGGACGCGCTATGCGTTCTAACCCGCGCGTCCGCCAGGTGAGAACTGACTAGGCTTTAATGGTCAGGGCTAAGAAATTGGGTTTTTTTGTTCATTTCTTTCGGGGAGGGGGGGGGTTTGGTCAGGTGAGTTAAGGATCATTCTGTATTAGCATTTAGAGTGGCCAGCTTTTTTTAACATTTATGTAAAACAATTAAACAAATCAGGTCCCTGTCACTGAATTGGTACTTGGGGAATTTTATACTGTTGAAATTATAATAATTATAGTACATCAGACCTTTCAGTTGGAAAGAATCATTTTTCGCAAACGTAAGAGTAATGATTTAGCTTTCAAGCTAGTGGACCAGACAGCCGTGTAAGATGCATGCTTGGCACCTCGTCAGTGCCTTTCCAGAGCTTAGACAGTGCATTACCATAGTCTCTCCATGCAGGGGTTTTCTGCGTTATGGTTCCACAGATGGTCATGGCGCGCATTGCCGGGGTGGGATCAGAGGACAGTGGTATCGTGATGTTCGGAGTTTCACCAGTAGCCACCTGTTTTCTTGTTCTGTGTCCACCCTTCTTTTACTTCAGTTTTGTGTTTAGTACCCTTAATGTGGTAAGGCTGAATGACGACGTAAACGTGCACTATTTCAATAAGACTAATGCTTGTCACATCTTTTATTCAAAACGAGAATGTTGCTGTTATTGAATGGCATTTGATTCTGGGAGTTGGTTTGGTGGCAGCTTTGTTTTAAAGTGTTCTTAACCCTTTTCTTCTATCCGTCATGCTTTCTCTTGTCCTGCCAGTGGGAAGCTCAGTGCTTGCGATGATTAAAATCACTATTGCCTGATATAGTGCGGTGTGGTCTTTAATCACATTTGCAAGCTGATATCTACTCTATGGGAACACAGGACTTACCTTGCGGATAGGCATCTGTGAGTGAGTTGGCTGGGAGGCCTTCAGGGCTAAGCACAAGATGATTTAGAAAACAGTTGATACACCGAAGACAACTTTTAAATTTGCATGCAGCAAATGTGGTTTACAAGAAGTAAAATTAAAAATTTGTAGGGAAATGCAATTTAATGGAAGTTGTTTTGATGCACCTCAACTTCTAATATTGAAATATTGGCATTAGTTTTCATGAGTAAAAACTAACAAGTTAAATTTACATTTGTATTAATAAGAAAAGGATTAGGCTAACACAAAGGCTGTTTATAGTCCAAGTTCCTGAGGGATTCAACCAATGAAATTGAGAGCTATTTTTTTGAAGTGAACCATTTTTAAAATAAATACATTTTCCCACTTTTGTTAGACAGATATTTCCTGAAAGTAACTATGTGCAGTGGATATGAGTAGTATTTATGTATGTTCCTCCTTTTCCCAATAAAAAAAAAACATTGTTTTAAATGTTTTAGTTTTCTTTTCCACACCAGCACAACAGGTAGGACTTTGGTCAAACTTGTACAACATGCTTTTGTTATTTGTTTAACTGAATAAAAAAATTTTTTTGGGTTATATATCATTTTTAAATTCCAAATTTTATGTTGAATGTTCAAAACGACGGTTTAATTGCATTTGTATTAATACAGGCGTTAACTTTCAGGTGCTATCATTTCTGTCTCCGTAATAACTGAATTTAGGGGGTTGATTTGCGTCACAGTCGTCCATGAAGATTACGTTTTTTTTCTTAAGAATTTGTCAGGAGAGTACATTTGAAATGGCCATTTATAAATTACTTTCTCTTCTAAAATTAGCCGTTAGGGACCCTGATACAACAATGTCAGGAAAGCCATACAATATTGTGTTTAGCTTTTAGTAAACATTATGTAATTTTATGCAATTACCAAAAGTGAAAAGTGTGTTTTGTTTCGGACTATAGAGTTGCCGTCTATAGAAAACTGAACCTGCATGCTGGTAAGAAACTGGCTAAGAACTCCGCATCGGTTTAACTGTAGTAATAACAGATCAGTATTGCTAGAATTAAATGCATTTCACAATGTACTTACAAAAACTTTCTACTAAAAATATATATTTCTACCTAGAAAGTGCTTTCAAACAATGAAAAGCCTAAGAAAATTGCATGGCCAACAAAAAAAAAAAAATGGTGAAATACATTCTTAGGGATAAGAAAACGTCTTGACACGATTACACGGTCTCCATCTGAGTCAGTGACCATCAAGAGAGGCGATGAATGAAATTGCGGGGTAAGTAAACTGTCTGGTAAAAAAAAATACTACAGGCTTTTTGCTTTGGGATTACTGCATTCTCCAAGAGGGGTTAACATCTTTTTAAACGCCCCCTCGTCTATTATCGTGGAATGGAAAAAACATAAACAGGGCTCCCTATGAAAACATATCCGGTCACTTTTCCGAACTGATTTGGGAGTTACTTTAATTCTGATATAAAACTACCTGAAGTATAGTTGGGGGTATTGCGATACAATATAATATAAATAGGGAAGGGCATTTCAACCAAAAATAAAATGAAATTCAGTTTTGATGCTTGTAATTTCTTTCTTCAAGCTCAATACTCAAAACAAAAACATCTGACAAGAGTAGAGAATACCAAATTTACTCCAGTAATTATTACAGTTCCAAGTTGGAAGAATAGTTTGTGTTCATGAGTCATGCTACTTATAAACCAAATGTGTTTAATAATATACACCTTTCTATTCTGTTTTTACGCTTGGTAAATTACAGAACACATGTCAGTTGAGGGCAGATGAATCTGAAAAACGTATTTAATTTCAAACTGATTAAATTGATTGTGACTTTTTAGTTAAAAGTAGATGTTCACAGGAAACAATTCCAGAGAAGCATTTCTGTTTTGACTGGGTTACTTGTCTCTGCTGCTGAAATGAAAAATGTAGTGGTAATTTTTTATTCAGTAATTCTCAGGAATTGGTCAATCCAATTCAGGATCACACTTCCAGGTTTTCTTAAACTCAGAGTTGACTGTTAATTAGTTTCTCATTAGTCATTTCTAATGATAGAAACAGAAAATCTTTTAAGATCTCATCTCTTGACTATCTATTGTATCTTTAATAAATACTGTATTGTGGTGGTTGGTTCTGACAAATACAAAATGTCAACGTCTCATCAGTCTAATGTACTAAAATTGACAGTAAACTTAATTCATTGTCTCTGTCCAATATAAATACTGTCACCACTTTCAGGTTTTGTTTTGCAGAATCAATTAAATTATAAAGGGGGAGCCCCTTTAACCGATTGGTGTCTTTGACATTGTGTACATATATTCAGTCTTCTTTATTATATGGACACTTATATTATAATATGGACACATTATATGTCATCAGAAGAAGTCATTGCTTTACAGCATTAGTTAACCGTTCACCTGTCTCTAATGACTGATAGCATAGAGAGATCACGCACTGTCAAACCAGTATCTAATTAGAATCTAATTAGTTGGTAGGTTTAGACAAGAACCAGCATTTACAGCATTACAGTTCCCAGGATTTGTATTATAGACAGGTTATTTTTCTCCCCCAAGAACCTTCTATTGATTTAAAAAAGTTATTTACAATGTGTTTCTCGTAACCGTTATTATACTGGAGACATTCCGCTATTTACTTATCCTTTAAAATATATAAAGATTGGATTTTTATTTATTTTCGTCTTTGTGAACACTATACTACAAACAATCATATATTAATCATTGAATTACACTTGTTATTTTTTTTTTGTAAATTTAATTTAAGTTTTCGTCTTTGTTGGACATGTTAGAGAAGGTGGCACGTATTAGTGCTACTCAATATGACAGCCTGGTATTCTTTTCAAGTCTTTTAAGAGACATTTACGCTGTACGTTCTGATCACGTTATTCACAAGGTCATATAGAGACTCTTTCCTTTATTACAGGGGTGGCCGACACCAGCCCCCGTAGGTTTCTCAGTTACCTTTCAGTTAGGAACTGCCTTTCACCTGTAACATCGCGTGGTTGGATTTCCTTTCTAAATCATAACTTCAAATGAAATAATTAAGAGGCGAGGAGGAACAGAATCCAGCAGGCAATCGAGGACCGGCTCAGGTTATTTCATTGCAGGTTGTTTGCTGACTGTTTTACAGACGTTTTCTCTCAGTCTTGCTCTGCATAGAAAAGGCCCCAGCGCTGGTCTCCTGTCTCACAGCGCTGTGATTTGTCCCTCCAACCAGTCACTATAGCGTTGAAGTCTTCCTCAGAAAACTCCTGGTAAAAAATAAATATGCGCTATTTCATCCTGGCACTCAGATGGCAGACACTGTTAGGAGTTTATCTCTCAACTATGCATGTAAATTTACTGAAACATGCTGCCTATTTGAAATAGATTATGATCTAGAGATACTGGATTTATTCATGCTCAGTATAACTGAAGAGACTAGACCACTACAAAGAAATGTGGCAATTAATGTCTTCCAAAGCCCGTTGTAATGCTGTATTCTCTGGACTAATCATCATTTCAGATATCTACAAAAAGTACAAAATGCTGAATTGATCACCCCTTTTTGGCTATTCTCCACTGGCCACCAATCGGTTTTAGAATAGAATTTGCCACTGGCGTATTTTTGGGGGGTCAGGCCTGGGACATATTGCATTTTTCTGTATGTAAAGCGTCTTTGTGACATGGAAACATGTGAAAAGCGCTTTATAAAAACAAATTGATTGATTAATTGATTAATTAAAAATTGTTTACTTTTTAAGCTTTAAAGATATAATTCCGCACAGTGGGAGAAAATGGCATGTTGTTCTGGATAAAGAATTCAAAAACTGTGTACGAGTTATTAGAGTGAAGGATAAACTTAAAAAACTGTGTACGAGTTATTAGAGTGAAGGATAAACTTAAAAAAACTGTGTAAGAGTTATTAGAGTGAAGGATAAACTTAAAAAACTGTGTAAGAGTAATTAGAGTGAAGGATAAACTTAAAAAAAAAAACTGTGTAAGAGTTATTAGAGTGAAGGATAAACTTAAAAAAAACTGTGTAAGAGTTATTAGAGTGAAGGATAAACTTAAAAAACTGTAAGAGTTTTTAGAATGAAGGATAAACTTAAAAAACTGACCTCTATGAACTCCTGTCTCATGGCCTCCGCTCTCTCTAGTTCTGTCTTGATCACCTGCATAAACTGCCAGGTCCTGTCCTCAGCGCGCACCCGTGTGAACCCAGCTTCCTCCAATAACTGTGGGAAACACAAACTGCTCAAACACACAAATAACTCATAGTTAACTCTGCTATGTATTTAAGGTCAATACATCCAGATCTTGGCATTATAGGTCCACAGTTTTGCCAGATGCATTTGTATTTGCGTATCCCAGCAGATGGAAAAAGTGTAATGTACCTTTCCATACTGCTGTGGGGTGAGGAGATTGTACCCACGCTGCCTGACGTACTCCTGGAACTGAGGTGACCAGGGAATCTCTCCACAGCAGTAGTCACTGATTAACAGCTTTCCCCCAGGCTTCAACCAAGACTGAGATGACAGCATACATACAAAGGTTGGAAAATTTGTAAGCGTTCATTGAGCGCCGTGTTTTTTATCAGATTTTAAGGTATTTTAACCAAAAATCATCTGCAGTTGCACTCAGCCCCTCCCTTGCCTCATTGTCAACCCTTAAGAGTCAGCGGGGTTTCCTCTGGCTCCTAACTAAATAGTGACTACTGACAACCTCCTCCCTGTGTGTGGTAACTGGGTCTGTGGCAAGGAGCCGGGCGCAATCAAAATTCGAGTAAAATAATGCAAACAACAGGCAGTTCCAGATGAGTGAAAATAGCCAGACTCACGTGAAAGCGCCTGAAGAGGTCCCGTTTATCAGCGATGTGCAGTATGGTGTCTCGGCTGTAAATCACATCAAAAGCCCCCTCGGGGAAGTGTCGCTTGGTGGCATCTGCCACCTCGAACTGAGCCTGTGGTCACAAGGAAGGACACGTCGGCCTCCGTAAGGTCTGCGCATATCGCCAGTAATCAAGTGCATGGTCAGAACATCAATGTAAATATCCGTACGGTCCTTCGTTTCATTCAGATGGGCATGCGCGTTTGTTAAACACATGCCTCAGCTCTAGACGACTTACAATGTGCGCGTGGATGCAAGCGACGCTTTAAATGAGAAAATGCAACCACAGCAATGCAAGCGCCACTCATTCACTACATAAAAGAGGCCCCAGCTGTAAGGACAGCCACTCATTTGCATTTTGCTCTAAAATGACTCGGAAGCCTATTGTTTTCACTGGAATTATATTAAAGAATTGAAACAACACTTTTCCACACCCCTGGATTTGCAGGAGATTTTATGTTGTACTGGGAGATGAAAGACACCATATAATAATAACCGTATAAGGAACCAGCAAAAGGGAAGACATTACAATGACATTACTATGCCATTACTATGAGATTACTATGCTATGTTTCTGAAAACCAGCGGCGGTGCAGCTCCTGTGAGGTTGCCAAGATGTGCCAAGGTGTGACCAAAAAATATTCAAATATATTATGACCATAGGTATAACGCCGGGGAAAACAAGCACTTATCATGGCTGAACCAAAATGATATATATGTATATGTGTGTGTTTTTGTATGTGTCTGTGTATCTATGTGTATGTCTGTATGTCTGTGTATGTGTTTCTGTATATGTGAGTGTGTGTGGATATGTGTGTGTTTATGTATGTGTGTGTCCATGTGTGCGCATATGTGTGTCTGTATGTATGTGTGTCCGTATATGTGTGTGTGTGTTTATGTATGTGTGTGTGCATGTGTGCGTGTCTATGTGTCTGTATGTGTGTGTATATGTCTGTCTGTATGTGTGCGTGTATCTATGTGTGTGTCTGTATGTCTGTGTATGTGTGTATATGTGTGTGTTTATGTATGTGTGTGTCCATGTGTGTGTATATGTGTGTGTAGGTGTGTGTGTATGTGTGCGTGTCTATGTGTCTGTATGTGTGTGTATATCTATGTCTGTATGTGTCACAAAGCAAAATCTCCTCTGCTTCTTAAATAAGTGGTTGCCAAGTTGTAAATGTAATCCTCTTTATATTCAGGCTCTTTTCATTAAATTTGAGGCTAACTGCAAGGAATATGTGGTTTTGTGAAGTTTTGTTAAATTTGCTGTTTAACTAATGTCACCCAGTTTTGATTAATAACTAAATATAGCAGTGAATATAACTGTGAAATGTAACTATTATCATATTTCTTCAGTCTCTTGCTAAGTTAACTTCTCATGAGATATTCCAACTGCGCGCCATATTTTCCAATTGCACACATTGCATCTATTTATGGATACGAATGGGATTACCAATGATTCCGTATCAATTAATATACAAAATAATCTGTATACAATGAATTCCCTGGCACCCAACAGCCTTTACAGACTTACATTGAGTTCAGCTATCTGCACCAGGCAGAGCGAAACGGTGAAGGTGGCATTTCTCGCTGCTTTATCGTATTTACTGCACACTCCACCATCACACGGGACAAGCTGGCTGCCGGCTGATTTGAGTCTTTAACCTGCATCTGTTCAGCAGCAAAGGCAGAATTAATCAAATTTGATGGGTTTTACAGGTACTGAGCGCCAACCTCGAGCAGCTCCACTAACCGCTTCAGCGGTCCTTCTGTTGTTGTAGCACAAATATCTCTACCTACACCTACAACTTGCTTGCGTCCGCTTGCCTAATGACTGAGGTTATACTTGCTGGAACAGCGACAAGATACAGTTAGTTTATGACACATTGCAACTACATCTGCAATCTATAATTTTCTTTATTTTCAAATTTTGTCATCCTATCCAGTCAATGATGAATAGGACCCTAACCCTAACCCTAATTTAAAAATAAAGAAAATAGAGCGTTTTTTCATCAAGGATTGCACATTTTTTTCATTGTGTTTTCAAGGCAAGATTTCTAAGACTGAAGACCTGTTTAAAAGTTACATTTGACTTTTTATTCACATTTTAAACCTTGTATGTTTAAGTATGTCTTCAAACCTATAAACCTCTTTCTAGACCCAGAAACTTTCACAAGACGAAAGGTGTGATGATTATACCTAGCATTTCTCCGTTGAGCTAATATTAAGGCACTGATGCTATACGTGACTGCATACAAGTTTACGAGGAGAAATGCCAGTATTCTTTTTTTTTAATGATTTTAATGATTTTTTAAACATGGTTAAAGAACAAATGGTGTCCCATAGTAGAC
Organism: Hiodon alosoides; assembly: GCA_025775065.1. Classification (NCBI taxonomy): domain Eukaryota; kingdom Metazoa; phylum Chordata; class Actinopteri; order Hiodontiformes; family Hiodontidae; genus Hiodon; species Hiodon alosoides. The sequence continues at coordinate 32,678 of JAOYSI010031302.1, forward strand.
TAACCAAAGGCAAGTTCTCCTTCGCGGCCCTCTCCACTGCGATCTCCACCATATTTGATGACAAATCCACACCAAGGACTTCTACACCATATGTCTGCGGGGGAAAAAGGAAAACAGCAACAGTTTTAAAACGAAATGGCAGTTAAAATGTTACCAAAGCACATAACAAGCAAATCAAATCCAATCTTACCCTTGCCATGTAGAAATCTCCACCTCCGATTCCACAGCCCACATCCAATACTTTTTGTCCAGGAGACAGATTCAGAAGATCAACAAATTCCTTTCAGGTTAAAGAGCGAGAAAAAATTTAAGGATCATTATGTATGAAACGGCACTAAAGTGAAATTTAACATATGTGATGTATATAATATGTATAAAACGCCAGACGTATATTGTAGACTGATTATTAAAAAAAATATTTATATGAATGAAATTTAAACTGACACAGTACACACACCCACTCACATACATTTTTATTTTTACTAGTAGTTTTTGGCTACCTTGGTAGTGCTCAGCCCGCCCGTGCTGACATATCCGTGGCCAAAAATCTTCTCGTAGCGCAGGATGCCCCTACGTGTATACTGTTGGCTATCCAAGAACTCCTGGAAGGTTTTGAAACCCTGGTGCACAGCGTTGTTCCGTGGGACCTTCTGAAGAAGCCAACACACCTGGTTCTGATTGTTCTTCATCTGTGGATGAGCAGGGACATAAAGCAGATTGGGTCAACTTTCCAATAAACAAACCCAATGGAGACATGAGCTCTGAAGGCCTTCAGAGGCGGCAGCATAAACCCCACCAAGACCTGACCGTCACAGTCTCAGCATGGATCCTTGACAAAATGTGAAGAAATGTGTCTGAGTTGATAACAACTTTGTGTTTGGCATTCCTGTGTTGCTTTGTTTAACTAGACTCAGTTTAACTACACACATGTATTTTCCATCTTCAAACTAAATTTTGAAGGCCAGGTGTATGTTATTCCCTCATTAGTTCCAAAACAAGTAAGCAGATAGAAGGTCTAGATTTGATTTCAGGTGTGGCCTTTGCATTTGGAATCTATTGCTGTTAACCCTCAATATGAAGTCGAAAGAGTTGTCACTTCCAGTGCAGCAAGCCATCATTAGGCTGAAAAATCTAAACAAACCCATAAGAGAGATTGCAAAAACATTAGGTGAGGCCAAATCAACTATCAGGTACATTCTGAAAAAGAAAGAACGCACTGGTGAGCTCAGGAACACCAAAAGGCCCGGAAGACCACGGAAAACATCTGTGGATGAAAGAAGAAAAGTGCTATATATAAAAAGTGCGGTAATTCCTACACCGTTCATCCGATTTGGATGTAAATACCCTCAAATTTAAGCTGAAAGTCTGCACTTTGAGTCTGCACTATTTAACTCCAATATGCTGTGGTAAAATAATAATAACGTTGTCAATGTCCAAATATTTATGGACCTGACTGTATATAGTGCATGTCTCTAATATTGTAAATCTTTTGGACAGTCCTGTAACCTGCAGCACCCTGTGTCAGGATGCTTAGCTTCTTCATATAGAAATCAACACTAACATGATATATAACAAGTGGGACATTTTCCAAAGATAAGAATATACACTATATGGACAAAAGTATTGGGACACCTACACATTACACCTAGAGGAGCTTTTATGACTTCCCATTCTAAATCCATAGGCATTAATATTGAGTTGGTCCCCTCTTTGCAGCTATAACAGCTTCCTCTCTTCTGGGAAGGCTTTCTACAAGATTTTGGAGTGTATCTGTTGGAATTTTTGCCCATTCTTCCAGAAGAGCATTTGTGCGGTCAGACCCTGATGTTGGGCGAGAGGGCCTGGCTCGCAATCTCCGTTCTAGTTCATCCCAAAGGTGTTTGATAGGATTGAGGTCAGGGCTCTGTGCGGGCCAGTCAAGTTCTTCTACACCAAACTCATCCAACCATGCCTTTATGGACCTTGCTTTTGTGCACTAGTCATGCTTGAACAGAAAAGGGCCTGCCCCAAACTGTTTCCACAAATTTGGAAGCATAGAATTTTCCAAAATGTCTTGGTAAGTTGAGGCATTAACATTTCTCTTCTGTGGAACTAAGGTGCTTAGGCCAACCCCAGAAAAACAACCCCATAGCATTATCCCTCAACCAAACTTTACAGCTGGCACAATGCAGTCAGGCAGGAAACGTTCTCCTGGCATTCGCCAAAACCCAGACTTGTCTATCAGACTGCCAGATAGAGAACCGTGATTCGTCACTCCACTGCTCCACTGTTTCCACTGCTCCAGAGTCAAGTGGCGGCTTTACACCACTCCATCCGATGCTTGCAGTTGTGCTTGGTGATGTAAGGCTTGCAGGCAGCTGGGTTCGCTCTGACAACAACCTTAATGAGTTTGTGCGTTATTATACTGAAACACAAGTCCAGTTTGTTGGGCAACATTAATATACAGTGCAGTACATGGAAACCTAAAATGTTCCTTAGTGGTTACATTACTATTGGGTGGTAGTAATTTGATCTCTTCATGTATACACATGCAAAATCAGTTTGCAGTGCCAATCTACAATGTGTTGTCTTTCACTAGCATACACTATAATCATAATATATGACAGTGATCATTACACTGAATAACTTACAGGGCCGGCGCTTTAATGGGCTATTGGCTTTATATCTAATACACCTATATTTGGAATCTACTGATAATATTCCCTATACTGAAAAACTGCCAAAAGACTGCTGTAAACTCTGCTGTAAAATACTCTTGTTTATTTTTTAAGTAAAAATCTTAAATTTAAATAAATTAAAAATAAAACTCTGAATTCTTACATTTTCACCTGAACTCCAAACGGGAGCAACATCACAGCTGTAACTGAAATATTTTGTTCTCTAAGTGGATATTTTTGCAGTCACTATTGTAAATACGAATGTTTATCCCGTTCTCAGGGAAAACATTCACACATTTCGACAGTCAATACTTTCAATATGTAAAGACAACAAACACAGCTCGGAAGATGCAACGGTAGTGGGCACATGCAAGACCAAGTCTATGAGCCTTATACCATAAACTGACAGAGATCAAAAAGGATTCACAACTCAGCCAGCACACAAAAGTCTATGAGCCTTATACAACCATAAACTGACGGAGATCAAAAAGGATTCACAACTCAGCCAGCACACAAAAGATGTATGGCAAATGCAGGTAACCAAGTTCATGCACTGATTTTCATGTTTTTACCCTCAAACCTCAAAATATCTAGTTCTGGCTACTCCACTGTGGTTAATGTACAAGCCAACAGATGTGTTCAGATGTAAAGCGCAGTTTTAAAATCAATGTTTTTTTTTTTTGTTTTTTTTTAAAGCATATTTTAAAGTTAAACATATTTTGTTTAAATTTTAAAGAAATATTGTAAACAGAAAAAGCTCTTTTTTACCTTGACATAAGTCTGAACTACTTTAGTTGTGACAATGTCAAAACCAAAGGCTTGCTTGTCTGATCCAGCAGTCTCTTCCCAAATAGCCGATGTTATCAAATGGTTATAGTGGGCTGGTGAGCGGTACTGAGTGGGATTAAAGTCCCTCTTACTGTCTCCTGAGTACAGAACACTTGATTTAGTATTGAAAAATAAACATAAACACATTGAAACGACAGAAATGTTTTAATGTTTAAGTTTTGATTGACCTGACTGGTGAAGGCAGGACTCCCTGAAGAAGAGGTACCCCCCTGGATTCAGCCAGCGGAGCATGCTTTCTGTTAGAGACAGCAGCTCTTCATCACTCAGGTACATCATCAACCAGTTAGAGAAGATCAAGTCAAAACTGGTGACAGAAAATAAAGGTCACAGTTTACATGTGCTGTGAGACCGACTCATTCAGAAACAAAATGCGTATGTCTCGGTTTTCGCTGCTGACTTAGATATTTAGGCTTCATTCTACTCTTACGGCTACAATGCTATTAAAAAGAATTTAGAATTTGAATAAACTCCTAAATTAATAAATTATAAACATGCATATATATATATATATATAAGAGTACTAGCACTACAGATTTATGTCTCTGCTAATCGTCTCTCTTAGGGCGAGAGGATGCTCAGTGGCCTGGGGATTTTGATGTAGGGCTTGTTACATATACAGTGCCCTTCATACTGTTTTGGACAAAGGAATTTTTTTACTTGATTTTCCTCTGTACTCCACAGTTTTAGATTTGTAATCAAACAACAACATGCCAATATGTTGTATATGTAATATTACAATATGTAACCTGTTTTGAGAGAATTTCAGCTGGGTGACATCTGATTGGATAAAGTCAGCATTGCCATGGGCACTATTGTCTTGCTTATTCTTTGCAATAAATTTCTCCATGAAGTCCACAGCTGTCACATGGTGAGCCTGCTTGATAAGGTGTCGAGTGTATCTCCTAAAGATGTAAAAAAACACAAATAAAATGAATCATTGGAAGTCAAGTAAGAATCAGTAAGGCACAGCCAGTCTGACAAATGTGTCTACTGAAAGTGAATGGTAGTTACATTTTCTACTGAAAGATAGTAACAATGGCAATTACATTTTTCTAGTGAAAGTGAACTAGATATTAACAATGGCAGACACACACAAGTAAAAATAAAAACTATGCCTGAAACCACTGACCCGATACCAGCTCCCAGCTCAAGTATGTCGGCACCCTTAATGTTAGGTAGAAGGGCCAAGATCTCAGGTAGCTCCAGCTGGGTGAGCAATTGAGCATTGGAATCCAGCATCATCTCCTCCACAGTTGCCTGCTGAGAGTGCTCCTGCCAAAACTCTGTCATTTCTCTGCGTGCAGACTCTGTGAATCCAGGCATATGTTAAATAAACACTGCAACAGTTTCAGCCTGATACCCACCCTTCTGAGATCAAAACAAGGAGACAGACACCAACTGACTAGAAAACGTGCTCCTTATTTCACACCTGCACTTGTGTCCAGCCTTCAGAAAGTCAAATCGGGCAGTGAAAAACACTGGCTGAAGACAGTGAAAACTCTGAGTGCCATTCTGAGCCCCAACACTCCAACTCATGGTGGAGAAACCAAAGACAAATCAAATGTACAGGAACAGGAGTCCTTTGGAAACTGTACAAAATGTCACAGAACATAATCAAATCTTAACAATTAACAAACACTTAACTAACTATTTACAGTGCTTACTCTAACCTCCCAGCAGTCCCTACGGATATAGTCGCATATTAATTGAGAGGGGCGGTGCTGCCTTCCCATCTCCGTTACAATACTAATGCTAAAACTGTGGCAAATCCTAACACAGAGTTTGTACCCATAGATAATGTCCTAACCTTGAATTACTACAGTAATTACTAACTGTTTAAACTGTATAAATGAGTTAAACTTGCAAGTTGTTGAGTGTGTCCTAAATAACTAAATAATGACAGTAGCAGTAGCTAACAATAAAATCAGTAGCCTGAAGTAGTTATGTCTTACTATCCTCTATGTCAGTTTGATTTTATAGAGGACAGTAGGCTTAATTTCATGACGGCTATTGGCAACACATAGAGCTAACTACGGACACGAAGAGCGATTAAATAAACACATGTATAATTTAAAGGCTTTAACATGCAAATTAGCAAATGTTATCATTTTATTAACTTCATGTCAACAAGACTATTTACATACCGACTTTTTAAATATTTAGGTTGCCAAATAGGCTCCATTTTATTCAAAAACATGCTTTTATATGGAAATTCAACCATCTGGATTTCCTTGATATTTTTTGAGAATCTAAAACGTTTCTAAATATTTAAGTATTAAGTATGTTTAAACGGAGCTTTATTCCTGCACATAGACCTGCGGATACAGCGTTCCCTGTAGAGGTGTTTAGAAGTTTAATTTAACCTGTGAATACTTATTAATGGATATTCTATATAATACAACATTTCATTATTCAGGACTTTTCGCATGGTGGTTTAGCGGTTAGATTGGTGCCTCACAGTGCCAGGGTCCTGGGTTTAATCTGGCTCAGTTAACTGTATGGATGGATCTAGCAACGTCTCCACCTGCTCGTCTGGGTTACCTCGAGGTGCTGTTCTGCCCACAGTCCCAGCAACGGACTGGTATTTTATTCCATCAAAAGAAACTTAACTGGTGCTGATCAATTACAAAAACACAACGTTACTCCATGCAATCCCCTGAGTAACTCGACCATCAGGTAACTGGACACTATAAAAACTCCCTGTCTTTGACTCCCGTAGGTCGAATTATAGTTCGTAGGGTTGCTAGAGTGCACACTAATATCTCGATTTCCGCGCTGGTAGTCCTGCACCACGTAATTGTTTTTCAATTTCTGACATGACAACAAAACCCCGCTAAGACCTGTTGGTGGGACAATGTCACCCAAAGTACGCCAAAACATAGGCAAGCTGAAGTTGTCAGAATGTACAAAAACAGAACTTTTCCATAATAAGGCATTTTCCCACCATTGTACACAATAAACACAAAAGTTGCACACTGCTAGGGTAAACAGCTAGGATACTACTGTACGTATACAATCACGTCCGACTTACCGTTGTCCATCGTTAAAAAGTGCCTTGAATGAATATTGATAAATCAGCGTAAATTAATTGTGGAGTACCATGAACAAAATACCAAATAGTAAATAAGTAATAACAACCAAATTATTAATTTAGTAACTCTGACTCTTACTAATATTATTCGTAAGTAATACCTAAATAAATGGCTGCTACCGAGATAGCCCTTATTAAAGCAAAACTTTCTGCTTGAGAGAATGTGCAGGACAGCCACCTGTGTTTATATAGTGTGGATGGCTACTCGGGTCTGGCTTTACCTACTACTAATTCTATTACATAACCGACCTTTAAGCTACTTTTGAAGGTGACGAGAAAGTACAATTACAAAGGTATGGGAAACGTTTATGTTTAACTGCGTTCTGTAACATATGTTGATATGTTTTACGATTATCTGTTCATTTAAAGTAGCACCTGCCGTAGATAAGATATATAGTTCTGAAAGCGATATAGTTCATTATTTTATTAGCTAGAGTAAATGTAGAGGAAATGGACAAATACATTAATAATTTACTATCTGGAACGTTGACAGAAGCTAGGTTTTTTATTTACTTTTTTTCTTTTCTTTTGGCAAAGCAAAACATGCTGACACGCACGAAATTGTTGCGCTTGACAATAATCCACATTCGCCTCAGTGTAAAAAAAAAAAAAAAAAAAGTATATCGGAAGTGTATCTACATATTAATTGGTATAGTTTCCCTGGGATAAAATAATTATGTAATTATATTTTTGACGATTAAATGCATGGGCGAGAAAGAAAAGGGACATCCCTAACCTTGCTGTCATTTTTAAAGGCAGACTATAACTGATATTTAAATTGTGAGCCCACTGTGAATGATTTGTAGTCCTTTGACAAATTTCCCATCTCTTGCAAAACTAAATGATGCCAAGAGATTAAACTTCCACTTTACACTGAGTTGTAAAATTAAGTAATGCTAATGAAAGGGTCTAAAGAGGTCTTGTTGTCTACAGCAAAGTACAACACATTCAGAGACTAGCCGCTGAATATCAGCATGACCTCTGCTATGATTGTATCTTTGCTATTTCACTCACACATTAAACGAGCATATTTTTGCTCGCTATCCAATTCAAACCAGATGCAACAAAAGTAATATGGCCATGGCTTATATAATAATTACATTTTTTTACGTTTAAAAATAATTTAAGCAACATCTTTCAAAAAAGACCAATCTATCTGTGGCCAGAAAATAGAGAGCGACGTCGCCGTGGAAGTGCCGCATTGGTGTCAGATGTAAAGGGTTGCAACCCGGAAAGACTTTCAGAGAGGCCAGAAGGTTACACACCATCACCCTCCAGATGGCAGCCAGAAGAGACAAGATAATGTTCTAGACCAATTAGAAGTAGGACTGTGCACGCAAGAACTGACAGATAGAATTTCTTTGTGGGATTCTGGCCAGCAGCCTCAGACAACTTGGTCAACAACAGGGTCAGGGTGTGATATGATGTGATGTGTCAGTGTCCTTTTTAATCCCTGCCTCTGCACCTGTCAATAGATGTATAACTATTGTCTCTAGATTGTTTTTTTTGGGTGCATATGGGACCAAAACATTCACACTGTAGAGCCCTGTCTTTGCCCTTAAAATTGTGCGCCACTGCACTGGTGTGTCAAGGTGTGCCAATATTTGTTCTTGTATTTCAATAAAATCCCCTCCTCTTGAAATGTGATAAATTGCACCCTGGTGAACGACTAGCGTGTTAAATGTGAAATCTGTGTGAAGTTGACCTGCCCCCAACAGGGAATGGTTAATTGATTTCAGGCTCACTGATTTCTTCTTTACTATTGTCACTCATTAACTCATTCTCAGTTGTCACCTGTGTCATGTCATTTTGCGGTACAGGATAGGAAACGCACGGCTGTTCGTGTACTTGTACACTGCTGCAGAGGTATGTGTTGTATTTTCAAGTGGCCAGAATTTGCTACTATAATGTGGTGTGATGGACTGATGATTTTCAGCATTTACATATAAAAACTTCACTGACTCATTTTTCTAATTCTGGTGCTTACTGTCAAATAACTTTCAAATAAAATAAAAAAGTTTTGCAGTTCTCTGTACAAATTTAGAGAGTTTTGGCCGCAGACTCAAATTAATGCGGAATGCACAGCCATCACACTGATGACAGGTTAGAATTTTTCAGACCAAAACTTCTTCAGTCAAAATGTTTTAGCAAATAAATAAATAACTATCACTTGATTTTCCATGAATGCATAAACTAAGGTTTATAATCCTAACGTTTTTGGTTAGTTAAACCTTATACAATACACTATTCAAATTCCATCATATTTTTCACTTGTTAAAACACGACCTTGGAGCAGAACTAGCGTTGTTGAAGAATCTAAAATGCTATCCATATTACAATGTTATCCTAACTTGAGAAGTTCATGAAAATGTATTACGGTGTTAAAAGGAAACGCTTGCGTCATGTACACATGAGTGCATGCAGGTGCGTTTAGTTTTTAAGGACGTTAGTCATTCAATAAAACAGCAGTGTAGTTAGGAATAGCGTTCAGTTTGCTTATATGCAATTGTTAACTTGTTGAACATCAATATTTTTAATCCTCCCGGAAAAAGGGGCTGTAATGCAACGGTTTCTATGAAAATGGGTCTCTTGAATATAATTTTTTTTGGCCTCAAAGGTTCCTTTTGTTTACAAAATAATCTTAGTTAATAAGATTGACATTCTTAGTTAGACCGAGACCTGGCTCAGACCACAGGAATATTTAACACTTCAGAGGCTGACTAAACTTTGTATTCCACTCAGAAACCTTGACTGTTACGTTGTGATGCCACACGGTTTCTTCTGGCCTGTAAATGTCTATAGACATATATTGTTATGTATTGTGTTCCAATGCAGGTGGGACGCTTTCTTCTCATGCTACACACATTGCTTGTGATGAACATCCATTCAAAATATCTAGACCTCCCATAGCCATTATCGTACTGAGACCTGCTGTAGTGATGTAAAAATGTAGCTAGCTTTTCTCATTTCCAGCAGCTGTCTGTCCAACGGCTGTATGTATCAAGCCGCTGAGAGGCGATACCTGAGTAGGAAATTCTGAGAATAGAGGAAATTTGGTCCTACACTGAGTATTAGGAATGAAAGTAATTTATCCAAGTTATTTAACTTCAGGAAGTAACTTTAGAGTAAACTTCCTGTGATTTATCCGAAACCTAGGATGGTTATACTGGAATGTCCCAGTATATTTAAAACAAGATGAGATCAACTTGTAATCCTTTTTGTACTCTTCAGTAAGTAGATGTGAGCTCATTGATAACTGACTCTTACTTGCAGCCTATAGCAAAGAACCTTTTTCACCCCTAAAGCTGCTCTTTACCGGTCATGTCCCCAGGTCGCAAAACTAGCTGTGATTATCAGAATCGCACCAGTAGAAAATGTTGTGAGGCAATAGTTGCAACACCAAGGCCAGCAAGCTGCCCCCCACACCCCATATAAACAATCTAGGGACAATAATTGCTTCCCTTGGGTGAAAATAATCCATCAGTTAATCAATCCATTAATCCATGTCATAGTACATTTACTAAATTGATAATCACAAGAAATTAAGAATCAAAACAGAAAAAAATTAAGAAAAAACTTGTTTTTGGCTGGGTCAGCAGTAAGTCGTAAAACTACCAGATAATAGTGGAAATGGAATACAGAAAAGTAAACATTTCTGGGGATGGGCCTGCTAATTGGATCCTGTAGACATATGGCAGCCTGCATCTTTCTCCCATGTTGCAAGATGCCCCATCTTTGCAAGTTGAACGAATCAATTCAATCCTGATTTTGTCTAGTTCTTGGGCGAGAAAAAAAACCAAAACCACGTAGTAGGCTATTCTGTAATTGGGAGTGAAAGCGCTTTACTCTTATGTGCGTCGAGAGAAGCAATCTCGCGAGATCTGGCAAGCTGGAATTCATGCAATTAAGATGGTGTAAGCGAGTTTGAAGCCTAGTAGGAGGGGTCTCAACCTCCACTCCTCCACAGCCTGCAGGGTCTGCTGGGTTTCGAGCTTCCCCTCAGCATCTGACTGAACTCTAACCCCCTGGTAAGATCATTCATAATTAGAATAATGAGTCTAACCAAACAATTAAGAGGTAAGATAGAACCAGGACAAGCTGGTACTGCAGCATTTGAGGACTGGAGTTGAAGAGCCCTTTAGTTCGAAACCTTAAAAGCAGAGCTGCTTCTGTTCAAATTGCAAAGGAAGAGTTAGATGGTAAAATAAAACTTGACTGAGTCAATCATAATTCACATAACCCAGCAACAAACAGAACAGGCTACGGAATGTAAAAGGTTAGATCAAAAAGGAGCAAACGTCTTCAAAGTACCCCTGAAAGTGGGGTTGCAGCTAAGGTTGCTATGGGGTTTTCTATGGTTCCTTCCTGATTAATCATTGTCAGCTTTGTGAGAGGAACATTTTGTATTTAGGGACCAGGAAAGCCCTGGATGCTAATGAGGGTGGGCCAGCAGACACGTTAAATATAAATGAAACATTCTGTATAAACACTAAAACACTGCACAGAGTTTTATATACATTATTATTCATGTCTTCTAACTCAGTTCTAAGGGATGCAGTTCTGTCAGTTAATATGACTGCATTAACCCAATCAGGCTGTTGTGAATGGGGGCATTTATTTCTCAGTATGTTGAAAAACTCTATAGATGTGAAAAAGGCAATGGGAAGTGTACTGAAAAGGATAACGGTATCAATTGATCACGTGACATGTAGAGTATTCAAGGTTGTTAAAAGATATTTCAAAAAGTGGTTACAAAAGTGTGAATATTCATAATTTGAGTTTTGTTTTCGGAACAATTCATACATAATTTTCATATTGATTATATTTGTACTATATAATTGAGTGAAAAAGTATATATTTATTTAGCTGGCCTTGACCAGCCCAAATGACTGCAGAAAAAACTTCAGAAGAGATGTTTTGAAGATCAGTGTCACGGGTTTACTGATGGTGACTCATGTGTACAGACAAACAACATAAACACTAACACGGTCTGCCACGAAAGAGAATCATTGTCATCATCTTTGTTTTCAATCAAAACAAAGAAAAACACAACATTTCCCCAACAAGATCGCAATCCTACATTAGGAAATTACTCTTAACCTAAACAATACAGCTGAACCCAACTAAATAATTCCACCAAATCAAAAAGTAACCCAGACTGTGAGTCGTGGCTCCTGCAAACCAAAACCTACAGCATAGTTTCTGCTGACTTACTTCCTGTTCCAATTGCAGGAGTGACACACTAGTCTCAGGCTAGGCTGTATAACCTTTCAGACCTACTAACAAAGATAAATCTAATTTGTTCGCTATCACATTTGGTCGTCTGAATGCAGCAATTACAAATTAAGTTGGACAATTTAAATGAATGAAATACTTGGTCTGCTGAGATGAGCCTAATGTAACTGAGAATTGCATAGATGACACATTAACCATCCTAAAAGGTTGCAAAATTACTTGACAATACATTTCTAAGAACATTATTTCTTATTTATGGGAAATTGGTTGTCAAAGTTTTGATTTGGGCCCAGCCTTTTTACTAATTTGACATTCTAGTTTTAGTTTTTGTTGATCATTTATGGAAAGCATTTTCAAAACTGGGATCTAAAAAACTCCCTGCCAACAGAAGTAAATTTTAAAGCGTACTGTGTTCGTTAACATCTGAGTGTTCATTTGACTGAAAAATGCAGAACTGAAGAAAAAAAAAATGATTTTGTGATTGTGGCTAAGTTTCGCAAGAAGTCTCCAACAGTATGCGTTCCAACAGTGCAGTTCCAAAGTTCAGTGACGTGTCCTAGTTGTGATGCAATTACTTTATATTGAAGCCTTTGCCATCCAACTGCCTTGTCCTGCAGTGTCAAAATGACAGACAGCTCCCAGGCAGCTGGATAGGAAGATACCTTCGTCTTACCAGTGTCAGGGTTTGTAGCCGTGAGCTGAGATTGATTGGCACAATTTTGGCGAAAATCAAAACATTTGATGGTTTAAGAGATATAATAATAAAAGCCTGGACACACGTGCAATACATGTGTGCTATATGTTTCAACAAGATAATCATAAAATAAGCTCCTATAAAATAAATATGTAACTATAAGTTGCTGGCAACTTAATAAGACAATATAAACAAATTTTGCTATATAATAACGTCACAAGAAGAAAGTAAACCAAACAGTTTAACAAAAGCTTGGGGAGAGATGGTCAAGGTGACAAATTAATCCAAAAAGGTCGCCTTGAGTTTCCTGCTTTTCTTCCCATTACACATTCAGACTTTCAGAACATTTTATGTACCAACAGGCTGGAAAAAAAAAACTATGATTTTTAATGGGACCAATTGTTAAATAAAAGCGGACGCACTGCTCACCAGCAAATGGGATAATATGGTGAAGCCCCCCAGAATGTTTAAGACATTCATGAGAAAGCAGCCTGTCGCTTGGACAGAAATTTTTTTCTAGAAAGATGGAAATCATAAGCAGCCATAAAATCGACCAAAAGAATACAAGTGACAAAAATGTGAATCAGTTGGACCAGGGACTGTAAAACCGAAGGAGAGGGGGAGAATTATTAGTATTATGTGCAATGTCTAAAGATAGAGCCAGTGAGTGCGGTGGAGAACGGTGGTGAATGAGGAGATGGAGGAGACAGAGAATGAGGGGTGGTCGGATGTGGGTGCTGGGGATTCTTGAGGAAGTTGACATCTTCTCATTATTCTTGTCAAAGTATTCCTTCAGCCGCCCTATGTAATGGAACACGAAGAACGAATCCTTGTGATACAAGACTCGTTTCTATTTACAGACCCTAGGACAGAATTTCTTACAATACAAGATAGAACTATTGAGTTGGCACATGAAATAATACCGAACAAAAAACCAATAAACCAAAACAAAGAACAGAGAACTAATTTCACAACCAGTGCTGAATGGCATAGAGCTCTCATATAGCTCTACCAAGAAGCTTTATTGTGATCTGACTTATAACATTATACATTTGCATCAGAATGTAATTTAAATCTGTGTCATAATGTTGCAAAATGATCATACTAGCCAATGAGGAATTAGTTTAGAAAAATCCTCCGTAGCAGGGTATAAACAAATCTAAGTCAGGGGTTCTTCCCACAACCCTATTCAAGAGACACACGTTGGAACACAGTCTGTTCCTCTAAAACCCCTTAGTAACTCTCTGACTGACAGACGGATACACATTTACATACACAGCATAACAAGCCATGGCCCATGTCCAGCACTAAGATCAGTAGTTTTTAGCCGTTTATGGTAAACCATCTGCTCAAGCAACAAGCTCTTCTTTGTGGCTTACCTGCTTGCAAGTCAAACAGCATTATGGAGGGGTCTTATTGAACAGAGTTGCAATTTCATAAATTGACACAAAAATAGCATAGCAAGCTGAGTTTTTGATGTAACGCTCAAGACTAACAGAATATATACCATACGGAAGTCATAGCAGTGGAATGAGTGACTAAAATTTAATTAGTTTATTTTAACATCATAAAACCTCAAAGCAGTGACACAGCCTACATACCTGCATGAGGACAATCTTAAAACGTAATGCTATACGTATTTGCTTCACTCCTTACCCATGAGTCATATATGACCCATCACTTAGAGGGACCATTTGAAAATTTTTTAAACATGTTTGTGTCACACACAAATAAGTCACATTAGTATGAGATTTAACAGAGCGCTACAAAAACACGCTTACCCTTTAAATGTTAGTCTTTTTGATAATGTGCTTTTAAAAGATGTGTACATTTGTCTGACAACATTAATGCAATAAAATAAATAGCTAGAATGACATGATAAACCAAACTGGAAACTTTAGCTCTTCCACTGTTGCATTTAAAAAGCACCATAGAAAATAGTTTAGAAAGTTAATCGTTTGTGAAAACACATTATATGTGTTGTAGCAACCCCCTGGGTGTAGGGAGTTTCATTAGGATACAGAATGTAAAGAAAAACTGTTTCTTTCATTGTTGGGTAGAGTTTCAAAAAGAATAGAATGCAAAGTTAAGAAACAAACAGTGCAAAAAGGTTGGTTGCTAAAACCGATACTTGTATTGAAATGGGTTTTAACACAATCAGGTTCTCAGGCAAAAAGCGGCTAAAAACTGTCAGATATTGAAAATCACTCACGCCAACAATCCACTAGTTTGGCTCAAGTGAACAAGCTTCGCACTTTCCCCCCAGGTAATGGTTCAGACTAAACAAACCATAACATTTTGTGCAGTGGCTGATTGAACCATTGCCTCTAGCTGTACCAATTACTCAGCTGAGGACTGTTAGCAACCAGCAAGAGACACGGAATGTTAGACTGGCTGGTCTTAAAGGGGCAGGACACAGATTACCTACCCAGCGTCATACTACATACTCCCTTCCCCAGCTCAGACCCATCAGGGAAGAGAGCACTGGCAGTCTACGTGGGGACACAGCTGATGCCCTGGGTAAGGATGCCAGGTCCTTTTGAAAGCTTTTTCTGCAAAACCTTTCTACTGGCCCACTAACACCATCAGTCTCACCACCAGACTAGAATTCAACATGCATTTCTTACCCTCAACTGGCTAAGGGATCAGCTCTATCTGGCAGTAAAGAACCTGAAACTCACAAACAGCCTGCATCCCACTGAAGACCGACAAGCTCACCGTTTAACTTCTGGATCTACAGAGTTAATTCAGCAACTTCATGAGAAGGCCATTGATTTTGTGCTGAAGAGCAAGCACATATTCTTCCCTTTCTTGCAGGGTTTGCTTGTTGCTCAGGTTCTTCACTTTCTCCTGCAGTAGCTGCTCCTTGATCTGGCTCACTGTGGCATGCAGCCAGAAGCCTCACCCTCAAGCCTGGGGAAAATCCCCAATTAGTTGGACAGCAAAGCTAATAGGACCTAGTTGCGCGCCTGAGTTTATTTCCACTAATGGAAATCACATGCAGGTGCCAACAATCAAATACTTTTTAAAACAACTGGTCAAAAAAAGGAGGGTAACACTGGTAAAGTCTTGGGTTGATGGTTATTTTGTGTGTTTGGCTACATGAAAAGGAAAACCCTAACCTTATTTTGGTTTTCCCCAACATGGGCAGTTTATCCTGTTTTGGTTAACATTGTTTTGTTCTGCAAAATGTCAAATAAAAGGCTGATACCCTCCCCCTGTATCTCCATCTACAGCCGCTCTCGGCCTGGGCATGCCCCTGCATGCTACAAACTTCCTCAACGGCAGCAAATTGGCCTTCTGGTAGGACTTCTCTATTTCGTTGATGTTTACTTTGCACTTTTCAGCTGCTTCTGTGCATCCACTAGGCTGGTCCTCTTCATCTCTCTCAGAACTGAGAATCATGTTGGCCTCCATGCTCTTGAGCTTCCCTTCATTTTCCTTTACCTGGGTCAGAATTTTCTTTTGGGCGAGCAGGGCCTCCTCCTGCTCCCATAGGTTGTCAGTACTGAGCCTCCATGATTGTTCAATCATCCAGGTGCTGCTCCAAAATATTTTGGAGCATTCCCTAAAGAGCAGTGCTCTGCCACGAGGCAATTGTACTTGCCCATACCTTGCACGTTGATGCCCAACGGAAGTTAATGATCCAGTAGAGCCGTTGAACTTTGCTTCAGCTTGTTCTCCAGCTTGCGAATCAGCACAAGAGCTCTGGTGTCCATTTCCCAGGCCTCTGCTTCTAATTGGTCCCATGCCACTGCATAGCAATGGGGACTTCTCCACAGCCAGCCTCTACTCAAACTCAATTTGCTTCCCATCTAGCCCCTCCCACATCTTCTGGCCCGTGTTCTTGGAATGTGCCTGGAACTGCCATTCATGGTAGTAACTATCTCCTTGTGGTGCTTCTCCTGGCACTGTGCCACAGTCAATCTGCTCCCTTACCTGGGCCTGCAGCTGTCTCTTCAACTTTTCTGGTGCAGTGTCCAGATGCTCTGCTGGTGTTGCTTTGTAGACGTCTGCATTTCCAGCTTTGAACTTCTGCACCATCACCTGCCTTACTGAATTGCTTTCTGTATCTTTCTTTTCTTGTCTATTGAGGCATTCCAGAAAGCGATTACAAAGTTATCTCAAGTCATCTCGCTTTCCCCCAGGTAATGGTTCAGACTAAACAAATCACCACCCCTGGCTGACTGAACCATTGCCATCAGCTTTACCAATTACAAGGCTGTGGACTGTTAGCAATCAGCAAGAGGCACAGAATGTCAAGCTGGCCCGTCTTAAAGGGACTGGACATAGATACCCTACCCCAAGCGCAGACTGTGTAACGGCAAGCAAGGCCCAAAAAAAATTTGTTTGGTTCGTTCAAACAAAATCTGCAATAAGCTAAGAGCTTATTAGCAAACATTTATTTTAATTTTCATGTTAACAGATCAATAGCAAAACAGATTAAAACTTTCAAAACGTGGCATTGCCGTATTCTGATGTAAGTGTGTAGTAGTTTTTAAAGGAATGAAGGCAGACGGCACCAGAAGATTTTATAACAAACACAGCACAACAATAACACAAATACAAGACTTCTTTTGCACTCTTATTCCTGAGCGATTCTAGCCACAAAAGCATGGGCGCAGGAGTTGCTACTCGGCGGGTTGTAGGAATGGCCAGGGTATGACATTGGGGAACTGTTAAACCTACGGACTGACTTTTGTAGGTCACTATAACTGGGGGGCAGTGGAATTGGGGGTATAAAGGTCTGCTCGGAGCCCATTGGCCTCAATGATCTGTCGGAGGATGTTGTCCACATCTTCAGTGTCATAGCTGATACCCCGTGTGTCAAGGAGGGGCAGAATAGTGGGGAGCAGGGCAACCACGTTCTGCCTGATGTTGCGCAGACATTCCAGGGTGTTGCTGAAGGACACACAGGAGAGAGGAGGTGGGAGGGTTAGGCACACTGATTTTAAAGGATAAGGTTAAGAAGGCACTAAGATTTTGTTCTAGATGTGGCTCAGTGTGTCAGCGCATACCTACTATGATTACTACCTCATTCAGCCCCTCCGAGTGAAAGTTATATGCTCAGAGAGGCAGGCATAGCCTGTGTGACCACCTCCACATGTGGGTGTGAGTGTGTGTATATATGTGTGTGTGTTTCTGTGTGAGTGTATGTTTGTGTGTTCTTGTTTGTATGTGTGCTTGTGCGTTCTTGTGTGTGTGTGTGTGTGCGCGTTCTTGTGTCTAGGTGTGTGCGTGTGTCTGTGTGCGAGCACGTGTGCGTGCAGAAACCCAACCTGTCATGGGAGTTGAGTAGTTTGCTGGCGCTCTGCTCTGGGGTATCACTTGGCCTGCAGAGACTGTCCTCTGCCTGCATCAGCCTGCTCTCCAGGTCATGCTTCTCTCTCTGCAGCCTTTCCAACTCGGCCCGCAGGGACTCAAACTCGTGTAACTGCAGGTTAGCATACTTTTTGCCCCAGTATAGCTTGTCCTGGGCACCCGAGGGCCGGCTCTGCATCAGCAGCAGCTCCTGGTGGCTTTTATCACAAGCCTCCTTTAACTTTGTGCATTCTTGCTGAAGCTTCGTGACCTAGGAGAAGTGGATGGACCCTCAGCACAACAAGATCCACAAGTCTTTCAAATGCTTTTAAAAAAACATGTTCAAAGTTGTTCCCTTTGCACCAGTGTGCAAGGTGGCAACTGACAAACAACTCTAGCGTTTCAGAAGCAAAGATAGTAAGATGAAGCTCTAGTAAGTTTTTTTTCTTAGGGCCTCACCTTATTTTTGTACCTATCCCGCTCTGAAGACACAGCCTTCAGCTTTTCAGCAGCCTCAGCCAGTGCCTGACTCAGCAGCTCCCTCTCCTGGCTGAGCTGCTCCATGGCATCAGAAGGGCCGGGCTCCTCCCTGATGGGGCTACGGGGCAGCGGAGGTGTCCCGAGTATCCTGCGCAGCCTGTCAGCCTCTCTTTCCAGCTGTGCAACCCGCTGGCAGGTGGCCACACGGTCCATACCCTCCGAGCCCAAGGGGACAGGCCGCCGGCCCTCTGTCCTGCTGAGGGGAGGCACCACCACCATCTGGGCTGGGGCTGGGGCGGGGGCTGGGGCGGTGACGGGGGGCCAGCTTGAGGCCAGCGGAAGCTTAAACTGTTCCTCCTTGGCTAGCTCCATCGGGGTGGTCTGCTGCGCCACAGAGATGGTCTCAGCCTCGCCCCGTTTGCTCGTCCGCTTCTCATCTGTATTATTCTCCACTTCTTCCCCGGTTACGCTCTTTTCTGGTTCAGGGCGTGTCTTTTTCTCAGTGCTGTAGGCTAGCCAGTGGCCTTTTCTCTTGTTTCTAAACACACAAAAAGGCTAGCTGTAAGACAATGGCAATAGACACACAACAGACATACTGAGGTATGAATACCCTGGCAGTCTTTTTTTCAGTGGTTATGTATAATATTTATAAAAATTATAAATTAAACAAACAAGGCGAGTCAATACCCACAAACTTGTACAGATCTATCTTTAAAGTATCTCGAAAATCTATCTTCAATCTTTCAGCATCTATCTTTAAGTCACCAGATGGATACCTGTACCAGTGGCTCAATCAACTCAACCATTTTCTATATCAAGATATTATGCGACTAAACCAGTCATTCGATGCAAACAGACAGTGCTAAATCTGACCACTGACTGACATGGGAAAGTACTTTTTTTTTTGTATATAGACTTGCCACTGATATACTTTGTCTCAGCAAAATGAAGGTGATAAAAGCAAATGTGTGTTTTATATTACACCATTAACTGAAATTCCAACTGAAACTATTACAAAAAACGGGCATTGCAGAACTAAACACTTTCTGTATTGTATTTTAGAATGTGTTTCCAACTCCATCTGTTGGACGATTTAGTAACTGCAGTCACATGAGGCGCACAAGCTTGGGTTAGTTTGTCTCTATCCAGTTATAGACTTTCGGTAGCTGAAAATCAACTTGCACTTTTGTATCAGTTTGTAACAAGGTATACCTATAATGGTCATGCTGTACCTCTACCGTTGTACTTCGTTCTAGTTTGCTCCAAATTTTACCTTTAAAGGCATGTAAGTCACTTTTTATTAAAGTATCTGGCAAGATAAAAACATTTTGTTCACAATAAAACCGACAAAGGCATCTGCCAGGGGTCTGGTTCAGACCTGCACAGTGGTGCGTCTTTCTCCTCCGTTGTCTCCTCCCTCTCCTCCACCCTCTCCGGCTTCCCAGCGGGGTGAATTGTTGGCTCAGACAGACCCCGGGCCAAGGGGCTGTGGCGGACAGTTTTCTCCTAAAACGCAAACGCAGACGCAGACACCGGCACACACATGGACACAGACACACACACAGACAAAGACACCGGCACACACATGGACACAGACACAGAAACAGACACAGAGACACACAAAGCTTCATGTTTCTATACTCCAGACAATTCAGTTTTTACTTCACTGGATATTTAGAATCGCGACTGTTTGCAGTGTTCAGTGTACAAATGCAATAACCAAACAGAGCACGTTTTGTTCGGGTAGCAGATGCTCTTAGTGGTACATTCCAGAAACCCTTCTGTGAGCTGCATTGAGAGCTAGTCGAGAACATGCAACCAGAAGTGCACTTCTCAGATAAAAGTTTCATGGTCACAAGTGTTTACTACACAGCTGATTTTGACACCCTAGTTCTGTTTGTTTTTGTATTTGAGCCCGCCTCTTCACCCAGGTGTCTGTGCGTTGCTGTTTCAGCTTCTCCTGTTATGTGGAAAGAGAGACCGAGAGAGCTTGGCGAGTTTGTGTGCCAGTGTGGTTTGCATAGGCGTGTGTTTCAACCACTTCCTTTCTCTCATTTCATTTCTCAATGAGAAAGTCTAATGAGGAGATTACTGGACTCAGTATACTCACCTCTAATGATTTGCTCCTATTTCGTTCTAAGCCTGGGTCCCTAGAGATACCAGCAGAGGCCGAATCATTGGGTGCCAATCCTACATTATTACTGAAGACAGAAATTCAGTTTTACCAGTGAGTCAGCGATTTCCAGCCTCAGGAAACCTGCGATATTATACTAGCAAGTTTACCCAGAGTGTATTAACAGTTTTACACACAACCAGCACCATAACCACAAACATTAACGGTCACGACAATGCAGGCGTAAAAACAGGCCCATAACACACACACATACACACACACATTAAGACACACTCACACACACATACATACAGACACACACAGACACACACATTCACCCACACTCACAGACACACACATTCAGACACACTCACACACACTTACTCACAGACACACAGACGGGAGGTTTGCAGGGGGGTGTGGCATTACTGTTTTTTGTAGCTCTTCTCATAGCTAGGCGTCAGCTCTTCTTCACTCTCCTCGGCTTCCTCTGGCAACGAGCAGCTCCTGTAAAACAGGCCCCCGTGTTCAGTCCACTGCGCTTTACAGGTCTGCGTTTCCTCATGTAAAACAGGCCCCCGTGTTCAGTCCAACGCGCTTTACAGGTCTGCGTTTCCTCATGTAAAACAGGCCCCCGTGTTCAGTCCAACGCGCTTTACAGGTCTGCGTTT
>JAOYSI010031302.1:53868-67179 GCA_025775065.1 Hiodon alosoides
CCTCATGTAAAACAGGCCCCCGTGTTCAGTCCAACGCGCTTTACAGGTCTGAGTTTCCTCATGTAAAACAGGCCCCCGTGTTCAGTCCAACGCGCTTTACAGGTCTGCGTTTCCTCATGTGAAACAGGCCCCCATGTTCAGTCCAACGCGCTTTATAGGTCTACGTTTCCTCACACTGGGGGTGGGCCCAGTGTCCGAAAAGCTCACCGTGAGCGGGGGTTGGGGTGCCGGCTGCATGTCCATCTCTCCGGCAGGGAACAGGAGGTCACCTCGGCTGGCAGCCTTCTCCACTTCAGACAATCCTCACACTGAATCCAGTGCAGAGACCTGGGACAGAGAGGGACAATCAGACAATAGCCTGTAGGCAGAAATGTAAAAATACACAAAAAAAACCCTCCCCTCCCCCCAGCCAATACGTACAAATGTATTGTGAAGAAATGAAACCTATTTTCTATCCCCCACGCCTCCCCAGAAATAAATGTGGTCTCATAAACACAGAAACACACACATGTAAGCACACTTACACATCCGGCAGTTAAAACGTGTTACGAGTGGCTGAATAGTTTCCCAACCCTGCACCATGTGGTCTGTGGCTGGAGACACACCTGGAACTTTTAGCCATCAACTCCTGCTGCTTCAGAGATGGTAATACTGATAAAAGAAGCTGGCTGACAGAGAAGCATTTCCTCCAGCCAAAGGGCTTGTAAAGGAAAATGAATTCGGAGAGCATAAACCCTTGGCTTTTCATTGTCCTTCTCCTTCCCATACACTCACTCATCCTCCTCCTCCTCCCCATACACTCACTCACCCTCCTGCTCCTTATCCTCCTCCTCCTTCCCATACACTCACTCCTCCTCCTCCTCCTTCTCTTTCCCATACTCACTCCTCCTCCTCCTCCTTCTCCTTCTCTTTCCCATACACTCACTCATCCTCCTCCTCCGCCTCCTCCTTCTCCTTCTCTTTCCCATACACTCACTCATCCTCCTCCTCCGCCTCCTCCTCCTCCTTCTCTTTCCCATAGACTCACTCATCCTCCTCCTCCTCCTCCTCATCTTGATCGTCTTCCCCTACTATCACTTCTTGCTCGTCCTCGTCTTTCAATTCTTCGTTTTTTGTCTTTCTGGTCAGATTCCGCAGTACTCTCTCCTTGGCTTTTTTCAACTTCATCTCCCCCCAGTAGTCGTTGAGCTTCATGCCCAGCGCTGCCAGTGTCAGCCTGTGTTGGGAGAGAGACTTTGACAAAGCTATCCATTGATTTTCCTCAAAGACATTCTCCCCCCAGCTCTTACAGCCACCTACGGACAGCGTTTACAATCTCCTTTACTAAAGTAATTCCCAGAAAACATTTCCTCTCAGCCTCCAGGATTTGAACATTGTGATTACTGCACGCTTGTTTTAGTCGGATATTTTTTATTACTTAAAGGGGAATTTCACCCTGGGGGGACCCTAGGTGCGTTTTGATGATGTCTGGGGGATTTATAGGTCAGTGAGATTTGTTTCACACCCAAAGGAGTGTGGGACTGCAGGCTTCTTGTTCCAAGGCGGGTTCTGAAAATGAATGTACCCCTGCTTTTTGGAATTGCATGAATCCTCTATAAGATTGGATGTCATTGGATGCCCTCTCTGTGATGTCTTATCGGTGGATTCATTGCTAATAGATGAACCATATTTTCCCATGAATGAATTGCTTCCTACTATGGACCCCTCCCTCCCTCCCCCAGGACAGGCTAACATCTTATCTGTCCACTAAAACCCATATTTCGTCTTTCTGTTTGCTAGAAAAGTGTGTAACAGTGGGGCAGGGGGGTGAAATTTATATTTTTCTGTTTGTTTGTTTTAGTAGCCAGCTAACCACATGGTTATGATAATGACAATCAAGCAGGCCTGGTCCTGGCCACTCTGTCATCTCAGGCAAGACAAAAATGTCTGCAATCCCCAGGAAACTATAATAGTGTCATAATGTCTCTTTTTAAAATAATCTTAACATAATTCAACACTTGATTGACATATAAGAGGAAAGAAATGAAAAAAAGCAATGCAATTATAAAACACAAAGTGTCGTGCATAATTACGAAATGTAATTATGGTAACATTATTTTGAAAAGAGAGATAATGGAAAAAAAAGATTTCATAAATGGTTGCCCACCATCTAGCACCTCCTGGCACAGTTGTGAGTAGCCTAATTTCATTTCATAGTCCATTTTATTCAGACCATTATGATTTTTGTTAACCACATGGGCATAATTACAAACATGAAACATTTCTAAAAGGAAATCTTGTCTAGTGAAGTTCTGAGATCAATGACTTGTTAGCTACTCAGAGTGATGTTCATTCAGCGTTTTAAAAACGAGCCGAAGTTTTGGCACTGGCCTCGTCTAGCTAGTCGAGCGGTATGTACATTCACTATGAATGCCAGTGGTGTTCTACTAACAGAGAAGTCCACACTTTCGGGAGTCTAATGGTAAAAAAAAACAAAAAAACGTTTGTTATTGATTGTGGGGAGAAACTTTATGTCGTTAACATTCACAATACATATGTGTAAGGAGCTAGGGTGGAGTTCCCCTTTAACAGCAAAATGCACTCATAATAACACAACAAAAACACATCTTTAGCAATATGGTATTTGTAAAGAGAGCAGTGATACCTGTACTCTTTGGTGTACTCAAAGTCCTGCTTGTTATGGGCCGGCTTCAGGAAGTTGCACTCGATGACCCCAATGACTCCAATCCCTGACCTTTGACTGGAAGACTACAAGAGACACAGGCGATTAAGGGCGGAGAAGAAACAGGCGAGTAAGGACGGAGGAGGTCGCAAAACGGCAGCAAAAGTGGACACAAGGCGTACCTTAATTTGGCAGCCCACTTTCTCGTAGGATTTAATAAGGCGATTGTTGTGATACATCATAATGCCAAAGTGTTCCTTATTCTTGCCGTTGAACCCAAAGGTGATTTTCACCTTCTTTTTCTGAGTGGGCAGTTCAAGGAAAATAAATGCTACGCAGACCTTTAAAGTCCCTTTTTAAACACTAAGCACATCTTTGATTACGGGACACATGGTTTTTAAAGGACACATGTTAGGAATGTGCAACATGCTTCTGTTGCTTCTCATTAAAGCAATGCTGTAAACACCTGTAAAACTAATCTGAGTGCATTAGTACATAAGAACATTTTTTAAACCTATCCCGCCAGTTGCATTTTTGCCCGCCGTTCTCTCTCTACGGCTGTTCATTTCCCTGTGGCTGTCTCCATTACTGGGAGATTTCCTTCTCTTTTTTCTCTTCTTTTAAGAATACAGTTTTGAAAGTAGCACAAAGTCAAGGAGAGGAAACTCTTGAACACCTTGATAGCAATGTACGAAGAGACGGTGTGGCCAGACCAGTCTTATGCAGTGCGGCTCACATAACATAAAAAAGATAAACTTTATCAGGTTCATGCAGCTTAGGGTTTACTGAGTTTACTTAGGGTTTACTTAGCGCTTCCTCTTACATTAGATTAGATCCTTCCAGTTACATTGGATCTATAGATTCCAGTATACATCCTTAGGTATATACTGGGAACCTTACAGATTAAAAGTCCAGCTTCTTATGCTCCATGACACCAGTTGGCCACATTTAATGTACATTTAATGGGAAAACAAAGAAAGAGCAACATGAGTGCTTTAGATGACAATTATATTTAACTTACCAACCATTACGTCAAAAGATAACAGGCACCAGAAAATCCCCAAGTGGAGTTGGAGATCAGGGCAATATGGGGGACGATGTTGTGTCATGTCTCACAAGTGTGACTATTTATGAAAAATTGGAAGCATGCCAAGTCAGCTGAATTAATTCCTGCCATATTGCAAACGTCTTTTCCGAAAAAGGATACGATGAAACTCGGTTTGTAGACATCGTTCTCGATGTTGGTCAGACTCTTAGCGACCAGCTTGGTCTGGACCTTCTTTTGGCGCAAGATAATTTGTGTCCGTGGCTTCAAGTACAGGATGCTGAGGTAAGCCTGTTTAGGAGACAGAGAGCTCAAATGTAGAAGATCAGACAGTTGGACACCAAACGGTAGCATGTACAGTTTGCATTTACACTTAATTAATGGATCATAAAGATTTTTCCCCTTTATAGTTATGTTTTGTGTGTTAGTTTGAGGGTGGGCATCCCTGGTCCAAGAGAGTGTCAGTGCCAACAGTGTCTTTTCAAGCTACCTCTCAGTCAGAATCAGATTTACGCCTGGAATCAGATCTGGAATTACGCATGGAATTGTTTCAAATTAAACCATCCATTTACCCATAGACACTGCAGGATCAGGATGGTCCATCCCTGCATTTGTTCGCTAAGTTCAACGCAAAACAAAGTCACTTGCATATTCAGTCAAATAAAATTATAACTGTACGGAGATTTAATTTCATTTGAAATTCTAACAAATAATTCAACGTTGTAACTTTAGCTTATTTATTTTTTTATAGCTGTTTATTCATATTGTCTGGCCATATTCCGGAATGAGCAAAGAATGTTTTCCACTGTGGGATTTGTTTTTTTTAAAGAGAACCAAGCATTCTCCATGTCACCGCCAGCCTGAAGGCCGTCAACAAAACCAAGCATTCTCCATGTCACCGCCAGCCTGAAGGCCGTCAACAAAACTACGCAGTCTCAATGTCACTGCAACAAAACACAAAGGATGATGAAGACGTGACTAAGATCAGCTCCAAGTTAGCATTCCATTACCCAAATGCCGGACAGGTTTATAAAATGCAAAGAAAGTAGAACATTTGAGTGATAGAAGAATGGGATGTCACAGCTAATATGGGAGGGGCTGCTGTTGACTCCAGCTCAAGAGTCCATTATAAACAGATCCCATGACAATTATATTGCGGCCATCACCACAGTGTGCTAGTCCCCATAAAATCTTAACCTCAACCACAGTTTTAATTTGCCTTTCTCTGGCACTGACCCTCAGAGAGTAGTCCAACTCTGGTGTGGTCTGGTCGGTCCGGTGTGGCCCAAAGAACTTCTTCCTGCCCCCTGTGCCCATCTCCTCTGGATGGATTGGGGGCATTCGAATGTCATGCTTGTCCGAATCAAAGTCCAGCTCTGGCTTCCCATCCTTATTCCTGTCCAGGAGGGAAGAGTAATAAAGTAATGAAGACCAAGGGCTCTCTTCTTGTGACGATGCTAGCAATAATACAAGTGGACCAAGGGGATTGGCTTGTTAGTCTGACTCAAGGTTGGACGTGGTATAAAAAAATCTTCTTTTTTTAAAAAAAAAGAAGCAATAAACTGTGACAGAATAATTCTGGTGTCTACCAAAGTACATACATAAAATTTTAATTTTTATTTAGATGGAATTTATGGTAATTTAGCACTTTTATTCATACACATGCATTACTCAACTTCTCCTGCATTCTCATACACACCCTACCATGACCCTGTACTGGAATTGAAGGGGATTCCGATCAATAGTGTGGATGTGGGTCACTCTGCCCTGAGAGCTGGGTGTGGGTTGTCCCTGTTGGGGCTGGCTACCTGCGGATATTCCAGATGAGTATCTTGGTGCCTTTCTTACTGGAGATGGTGTCAAATTGCCCTAGGAGCTCATCCTGTGAGGTGAAGATGGAGTGGGCGAGGATGGCCTGAAGACTGGCCTCCGAGTCCTCCGTCACTATCAGCTTCTGTGAGGGCAGCTGGGGGTCAAGGGAAAAACTCCAGGACATCGGAAATGGCCAAGCGAGTACCTCTGGTTGATATCAGAGCAGAGGTGGTCCACATCACTAATATACCTCAATCCTTTTCTTATACATTCCTGATAATTTCCCACAGGGGGAGTAGGTTCCCCAGGCAGCAGTGGGTTAAAAGAGGATATTATTCTGCTGGGAGAAGGGCACGATGGGGACAATGACAGCCTGGGCGTGGATGGCCTCCAGGTAGCTTTGGGAGAGCATTCCTACGCAGAGGCAGCCCCCGTTTTTGGTGAAGATCAAGGCATCCCTGCCCAGGCGCATGGAGCCAGACTTGAACCCATTGCCATAGACACCAATGGGCTGGTGGCTCTTCTTGTTGCCCTTTTCTGTGAAACCAAAACTGTACAGAACAAAGGTATAGGCAGTTAAAACAGTGCCACAGCGCAGAGTCATACAATAATGAATCTAAACAGAAAATAGGCACATACTAAACCTAGCAGCCAAGCAATCTGCTTATAAATTCTGACTTAACATACATTAAATAAATATCAAGATGTATAAGAAAAAAATTAAAATTAAAAAAGGTCATATGTCACCTAAATCTGATAATTATGAAGTATATGTTTCGCACAAAACCCTTAACACAGAAATTGTTAAAGAACACTATGCAGGGAATCCAATCCTGTCATTTTCAGGAATTTGGTGGAAAACTCATAAAATCCTTAATAGTCTCTGTTTAAAAACAAATGTATTTGGTATAATACTTTAATTTGCAACGGGGAAAACTCAGTCTTTACCTTTACTAAGATTGTGTATTCATGTCATATTCAGAGCGGGTTAAAAAATGCAATCTCAATATAATAAATAATCTATATATAGATTTATATTATATAGATTATTTATTATATATTTATTATTTATATATATTTTCTAACCAAGAAAATACTTGTAGCTTAGCAGCTGCCTTGGAGTATTTTGCGCTTGTTTGTAGAAATAAATCAATATCTCATTTCATTTTTTATGTTATCAGGGACATCCCGATCTTCTTAATTGTGTTATAAGATGCTTTCAGAAGAGCCCAGTGGAAAGTGTGAAGAGTAAAATGTGCTAATGTTGGCCAAATAATCACTACTAGCCAACTACTTAATGTGATTGAAAATGGAGTGACAAACCTCAGTTAAATTATTTGAGCTATTCAGTTCTTCTCCTATAAAACGGATAGTTTTTTAATTTTATTTCTGAGATACATGTTTATATTTTCTTTTATTCTTGTTATTATCATTATTAATCCTATTACGGTGGTGTTATTTTTCTGCTTGTCTTGTGGAAGGCCCAAGAGAGGGATAAGATGGTCTACTTTTTTGTCCACTTGTAATTTGGACTTTTATTGATGGAGAATGCATGGTGCAGTTAAATTGTGGGGAACGTGAGCCAACTCTCATCTACCCAGCAAATGTATCCACAATATGTTTTCTAACTTCAAGGTCATTCAAGTTTGCAAATTTAGCAAAGATAGAAATGTAACTAAACACTTTAGTGATCCTTATCCACTAAGACAGCAGGAGGGATAGGGGAAGTGGTTTATTAAACAGACGATGTTAAAATAACATTGTGAGAATCGCGCTTATGGTCACAGAGTCACTCGTACCCGAGCACGCAATCCATCCAAGAACAAGAAGGTGCAATATATATTACAGTTAGAATTCACACCTCTCCCATTGACACAAATACACATACATGCATAATTAAGGTTTTGTTTATTTGACCAGTCAGGGGCCTACATCCGAAGTGTTTCAGGTAGAGGCACTTATCTCCAACACCTAAACTCTAGTGTTTGTTTTGTTTTTTTCGTGGCAACAGAACATTTACACTTATTTGAAAAAAGGCCCTTTCCTTCAAACTTCCTCCTGCTCTATCAGGGACTTCAGGCTCACATTAACGTCCAGTTAAAACAGGTTAATTGGCCTGAGACATGAAATGTTTTTAAACAGAAGATCACAGCGTCAGCAGCACTCGGAAGTCTCGTTTTTTTATCACCCCGTTTTCTGGTATATATACAGAGGTTCTCTCTTCCTCTTTCCCTCCCCCTGTGCAGCTACCATTGCCAGATGATGATTCGCCACTTCCTTTATTTGTATGCATGGTTTCTTCCACGCCTTTCTCTTCTCTCCTAAATGCTTGCAGATATCCACTTGAAACAGAACCTCTAATCGTGAGGTTTAGAAACCACCGCAGGGTTGGTAGGTGTCAGAAACAGAGAGGTGTTTGCAGTTGACTTCAGCTCTGCGATGAAACTCAGCCCTTGAGCAATAGGGCTCTGAGATCTGGCCTGAATGACACAGCAGCACGGGGCTTGATTTATGGTTTTGGTGCTCCATCTGAGAGCATAAGTGCCTGAGATGTTGCTGTAATGCTCTAAATGCTAGTGGTAGATTTCTGAACAGCCTCAGGTGATCACCACATCAGCATTAGATTGGTCACGTGCACATGATCCTATGAGGGCCAATCTTATGAGGGCACTGTATACAGATAGGACCTCCTGCTCGTCTGTGAAGAAATTCCCAGCCGCAAGCTCACATAGATTTTTCATGTCCATGCCCAGCACATAGTGGACATGAAGGAAGCTGATGCCAACAAACACACGGAGGACGTAGGAGAACAGGCGCACACCAACCCCTCCTACACCCACACCAACACATCAACACCGCCCACTTGGCCCGATGACAAGTGGGAGGGGTGCCAGCCCTCACCTCAGCATCTTGTGAAGCTTGTTTGGCGTCATGCCACTGCCATTGTCTGTGAAGGACAGACAGAGCTGGTCCTTCACACTGGTCACGTCAATCCAAATCTGCTTGGCCGTGACCCCAGGGTCGGACGCATTGTCTGCAGAGAGAGAGAGAGAGAGAGAGAGAGAGAGAGAGAGAGAGAGAGAGAGAGTGAGAGAGAGAGAGAGAGAGAGAGAGAGAGAGAAATACAGTGACAGGGAAATACTGAAAGAGTACCCGTTTCAGTCTACCAAAAAAACAAGCTGGGGAGGAAATTAAACTTTCAGCAGGACAATGACGTCAAGCACACGGCCAAAACAACATTGGAGGGGTTCAAGAACAAAAAAGGTGTCCTACACTGGCACTATTGGAAAATTGCCACAAGTGTCATCCAACCAACCTGAACAACCAGGAGCAAATCTGCCAAGAAGAATGGGCCAAAAACACCCTGACACACAAAGCTTATATACTTACCCCTGTAACCACTATTATTGCAGTGAAAGGTATCAAATATGAATGTGTGGGGTTTAATAATTTATTTTGAGTTTTAGTGTTTTACAATAAAATGTCAAACAGAACGGAATATAATTGCATCACTTGTAATTCAGTAATATGAGAGGTTGCTTAGGGGTCTGAATACTTTTGCAAGGCACTGTATATTATCTGCCTTCTCTTTGCAGTCCAACAGACTTTTCACTCACTTTCATGTTACCTTGTCACTCTGCTGAACAATACCTTAAAGGCACAGTGCTCCATTAAAAATAACTGGTCTTAACTCCAGTGACACACACATAAGCACGTTCCAAACTGGAATACTAAGACATGAAAGTTATTGCCACTATAAAACTTCTAACGCTCAGTTTTTAAACATTAAGCATTATAATACTTGCTTTATCCTTGCATAGGTTCACAATAGCCTGCTCAAAATGAAATGAAACAGCATCCATCTCAAATTATAACACAACCTGATCAAACAACCAGTTTGTGTAGTGTAGATTTCTACAGGGGCTTCCTTAAACCCATTTAGAGTTAATAAAGTGGAATGGTTTAGCTCTCTCCCAGTACAAATGAAAAATACCTTTAAAATGGTTTTAGTCAGTGGCAAAACAGTAGGGGAAAAACAGCCTCAGGAACATATTGGTATAAAGAACAGACATGTATCAAGCTGCACACACCATCCCAACAACCAATGTGAATTCTTAGTGTCAGGGCGTAGATCTCATAAAGAGAGCCCTTGCCAGTTTGGTGCCATCATCAATAAGGTTTATGACAGGACCTAAATCTTCTTTCCTGGAGCCATCCTGCCCCACCACCCGCAAAAGAAAAACAAATATAATAAAAAAAATGTTTTAATCAAAACCGAAACATTAGCCAAAGTGCAACAGACAGAAAACGTGACTGTAATGTTTATAAAATTGTTTTAATGAATTCTTTGTTTACGTAGCGTAAGTATTATTATTGGATTATAATATGAAGGGATTTAGCAAATACGTGGTACGTTGACGTTCTATACTGCCAAATTCTTAAAAGGCTAGTGGGTATGTGTAGGGAAGGAAGATCTTTAAAATTTAGATATTTTATCGGGACTCGGTACCGGACAGCTCCGATTTAATTTAAGACCTAATTTGTAAACTAGGCCCACAAAATAGTGTAAGCGTAGCTGTACTAGCACAATACCCTGCCACGTTAACTGCGATGTGTACCGTGTGCCACATTAACTGCGATGTGTACCTTGTGGCACATTAACTGCAATGTGTACCGTGTGCCACATTAACTGTGATGTGTACAGTGTGCCACATTAACTGCAATGTGTACCTTGTGGCACATTAACTGCGATGTGTACCTTGTGGCACATTAACTGCCATGTGTACCGTGTGCCACATTAACTGCGATGTGTACCGTGTGCCACATTAACTGCCATGTGTACAGTGTGCCACATTAACTGTGATGTGTTCCTTGTGGCACATTAACTGCCATGTGTACCGTGTGCCACATTAATTGCGATGTGTACCGGGTGCCACATTAACTGCCATGTGTACCGTGTGCCACATTAACTGCGACGTGTACCGTGTGCCACATTAACTGCGATGTTTACCGTGTGCCACATTAACTGCGATGTGTACCTTGTGCCACATTAACTGCGATGTGTACCTTGTGCCACATTAACTGTGATGTTTACTGTGTGCCACATTAACTGCAACGTGTACCTTGTGCCACATTAACTGCCATGTGTACCGTGTGCCACATTAACTGCCATGTGTACCGTGTGCCACATTAACTGCGACGTGTACTGTGTGCCACATTAACTGCCATGTGTACCGTGTGCCACATTAACTGCCATGTGTACCGTGTACCACATTAACTGCGATGTGTACCTTGTGCCACATTAACTGTGATGTTTACCGTGTGCCACATTAACTGTTATGTGTACCGTGTGCCACATTAACTGTTATGTGTACCGTGTGCCACATTAACTGTGATGTTTACTGTGTGCCACATTAACTGTTGGTAATGCTGTTGGTAATGCCACAAGTGAAGTTTAAGATTGCCTACTTCTAGTCTGTTCTTCATTGAAGTTCTTTCTCTTAAAGAAATCCGTGAATTTTGTTTTGAGCTGGCATTTGTACTGCAACTTTAAGCCTAGTATGATCGCTGGTGCCTGGTGCGCCGGTTCCTCCAGGGCTCTTCACACAAAAAAGTGTCTAGGGTATATATATACACACACACACACACACACACACACACACACGTTTCACACTTTAAAGGAAAACCATAAGAGAACAAACTCATGGCACACACACAACCCATTGCATAAAATAATTTACCAGCCTACATTAACTTACACATAACGATATGATGTAGACAAAACTCAGAACAATGCCGTTGTAAATGTTAACCAGAGGTTCTCGATTTGAATGCTCTTTCCCCAACAAAGTTACGTTCCCTAACTCAAGCCGCACACGAATCATCAGTTATATGCAAAATCTAAGATGACAAATTCTCGATTCTCAGAAAGATTAGAACATCTGCTAAAGAGCATGAGAGTGTGAGTTAAACACAGTCAGCACTATCTGCTTGTGCTAGGTCAATCTCAGTTAAAAATCTGCTTGAAACACTTTTTGTGATTACAAAATCTCATATGAGCACATTAGGCGATCAAGAGAACAAGAGATCATTACACAGGCTTTGGCATGTTACATCATTACAGCCTGCTGATGGTATATCGCTCAGAAGTTGTGACCCTCCAAATGATAATATACTTTTAAAATGTTTCTTGTTTTTATAAAGCAACCTCTTACTTATTTTATTTTTTTAAAGCCCCTGATTTTGACCGTGTAAATCTGGTCATCCTACTGTTGTAGGTTTATTTAAAACACATTAATCAACGCAGCACTGATTAGCATGCAGGATAGCTTGTCAAACATAAATACATAAATGTTAAAGTCAATTGCAGCAACTCTCTGGGTGTCGCTACTTGGTGGATCGCACTATTCACCAATAGGAAACAGTTCTTAAACGAAAAC
Organism: Hiodon alosoides; assembly: GCA_025775065.1. Classification (NCBI taxonomy): domain Eukaryota; kingdom Metazoa; phylum Chordata; class Actinopteri; order Hiodontiformes; family Hiodontidae; genus Hiodon; species Hiodon alosoides. The sequence continues at coordinate 65,828 of JAOYSI010031302.1, forward strand.
TCTTTCAGCAGGTTCTCATCCAAAAGTTGATCACAAATCAGGTACTCTTTCCAAAAGTTGGTCAAAGTACTCCAAAATTCCAAACCCGATTGGAATTCTTCAGGTTGGCTCTAATTAGCACCACACAACCACCAAACCACGTCCCCCTCGGGTACAGGCCCTGACCAAACACTTCTGCAGCCTTTTATGTAGTGGCTGATTGAACCAATCAATCAAGGACTGTTGGCAATCTTTCAGGCTCTAGAATGTCAGGCGACCTGGTGTTAAAGAGGCGGAAAACACATTCCCTACCCACTGTTGGTACCACCCAATAAATTAATAGTGAAATCAATGCATACTTAATTGTTGAAATAAATAAATATATGCTGAAATACCTTTCTCATAATAACACTAATGACCATCACTTTTGCATTTGCATTCATTTTCAGTGTGATTGGTATTTTGTTTTACATTTCAAACTGCGCAACGTATCTGAATTCACGTTTCAAAGTAGGCTACAATCAATCAAAAGTAGATTTAACAAGTGATTGGTTCATTTGTTTTGTCGATTACTTGATTACCACCTCTCACTTATTTAAAAAATACAGTTATTTGTTAAAGAAAAAATAAATAAGCCATGGGATAATTTTCTGCCTGTATGGAGGCACAAGATTTGATAAATTTAGTAGCTAACTGTGCTGACCTGAAGGAAAACCAGAGTAATGTTAAAATAGCTATCTTAGCTAGTATACAGCGCTATTGTAACTTTAGATAGCTAGCATTGTTTTTGTTTTGTCACCTTTTTTTTTTTTTTTCATAACTTACATGCACGAGTAACCTAGGATGGGACCTAATTAAAACTTTGACACCTGGCTAATTGCTTTTAATAAAATTGTATTTGATGGTGTATTTTTTCGTATGTATCTTATTTATTCTACTCTACTATTAAATACAATCATTTAAAGTCTCTACATTTTTATTTGGTCCCATGATTACATAAAAGGTTCCGATGCTGCCTGTGAAAAAAAACAGAAGTTACCCTATGTATTTTAGCATTGGTGATCAAAACAACTACCGATTTAAGCTTTCTAGCCATACATAATGTTGAAATTGCTCAGTAATCTTTGATTTACTTGTGACGTAGCAACTGCTGCTGGAGTGTAGTGTCAACCCGAAAGAGTAGCCCACTGAATTGTCACATTACATTAAGTTTTTATCAACATTTTACATTTTGACTTATCCTCAGGGCAGAGATAGGGCTACCAGCTCCCTTTAGGGTTTTGAGCCTCATATATGGGGGGCACACACACACACACACACACACACACACACACACACACACACACACACACACACACACACACACACACACA
>JAOYSI010031303.1:0-30975 GCA_025775065.1 Hiodon alosoides
GAACCGAAGGGATGCGGCAGAGGGTCAGTGTGCCTCTTCTCTTTTGGCTTCATATCTGCCTCTCTCTGCATGTGGACCAGCTGTTTGAAAAATAAAGCCTGGTGCAATCGATCCGAAGGCTTTAATCTAACGTGACACGCCGTCGCCTAGCCATTACTAACAAGGAGGAACAAGAAAGCGGTCTTCCCTCCTTTTTTTACACCCGTTACGACGGTACATCCCTAAAAGCAATCGCTTTCAGAAATTTTATTGATTCCTTTCCGCCATCTCGATCTGAAATGACTCTCGTTTCCATTCGCTACATTGCAACTGTCGTGCCTGGCACATGGGTGGTTTCAGCCGTGCTCCTTTGCAATTCCATTTAATACACAATCAAATATGGATTGACTTGCATAAGGCAGCCCTCAGGGATTGCTTGATGGTGACTATGAGTCTCGAAATAGATCGTAGATTATAGAGGCACAAGATTAAGCTAAATTCACTTCAGTTTCAGGTCGGTACAGATTAATTGTGTCACAGTTGGCCCATAAATGGAGGGGGTGGGGGGGCTAGTGGGGGGTTGCTGAGAGGGGTGGCGGGTGGAGGGTTGGTGAGAAATGTGTTTGCGGGGAGAATTTACATTTGCCCCATGACACGTATGGTGCAAATCTGACCAGTTATTACACGTAAAGGGCTCGTTATAAAAAAAAAAAAGAGGTGTCATGTGATTTGTCAATGTCAGAGGGACACTTGGTGACTGATAAGACAATTTCATTAATGAGTGAAAATGATGAAGGATGAGCAGAGGGGGAGAACCCCCATTGTTATTCATACTGTGGCTCTTCGTCACGGTGTGTGGAATAAGGGGCTGTGGTCTCCAGGAAAACGCAGGGATTTATGGGCCTTGAAGGAATTCTCCACAACTCATTGGTTCGTACCAAGTGAACTGTTTTCCCTGGAGCACATGACACCATTAATATAATGGGTCTGGATTTGCCACGTTATTTTAAACAATGCTCACACAGTGGACCCTGGCTTCATTTCAAGTGAATTATTAAACAGCTGGAAAATAGATGGGGAAAGTTATTCAAATTTGAATTATTAGAATAAATTATAATTGTGCTGATATTATATTTGAATGAAATATATTTTAAACACCGGGCCGAACTACCAAGTTCCCAGTTTGTACTCAAATGCATTTCTTAACATTGCTTAATTGTCTGGAAAACCAAGACTGTTAGCTGTTTGGCGTTGTTAGCTTGTTGGTTTTTGCATTGAATTATTATGATTTTTAATCTAGGTCAGAATTTGCACATCCACTCATAATATTAAGCTGAGATTCTGTTTCTCCAAAGTTAATTACATAAAAATCATGGTTTATGTGTGCCACACTCTCTGTATCTATAATGCAACAATGTGAAAACGTGCTTTAAGCACCTTCTGGAGAATATCGACCAGAAAACACGGAAACTGAGCAAAATGTACGCAGCCATAATGAAACACTTAGATGGTCTGATGAATGAACACCCAGATATCAATATTAAATTACATGTGTTTCATATAAAATGATTTTACCTTATGTAATTCGTTTCACCAGATTTTCTCAGATTAGAAATGCTGAGGAGTGTGATTACTTTAAAGTTTTTTTTCGGCACACAAAGAGTAAAATTGACCAGGCAAAGAGTCGCTTACAACGACTCAGATCGCTGCCGTTGTACGTTACCAAGGCACCGGAGTGATCACTGTTATTACCTGGCCTTAATCACCCGCTCACCAAGTTTAAAATCAACCAGCTCAAGGGGTCACTGCGCTCAAAGCACGCGGCGAGCACGGGTAATTGTTGCTCCGGTTACGGAAGCACATCTGTCTCTGAGGCAACTGCCCTGAAAGAGTCACGTGCCAGAGGGCTCACAAAAGCCCGGGGCCCGAGTTTCAGCCGGTCACTTTCGACGTTCCCCCACTGACGAGAAAGCCGAGAACGGACCTGCCGCAGAGAAGCTGGGCGGCCAGTATTAAGAATTGATCAGCGGTGACAGCCGGGAAGGCTGATGTTGCATGGCCTGGACCTCTGACACAGACTGCATGCATTATTTAGTTTCCAAGCTCGGTGTAAAAAGGCTGCGGAGATAATTTCATCAGGGGCGTGCCGACGCGCGCGGCACGAAGATGTGAAATGAGGATTCATGAACGCACGCGACAGGGGTCAATCATTTTATCGGCGCATTGAAGGTTGAGCTGATCCTCTGAGGTTTGGCACCGCGCTACCGCTTGGCGGAACAGCCCAGGCTACGGAAAATCTGCGACGATGCGAGCGTTCATAATTCAGGAGGACATTTGGGGGCGATCACATCCACCACACAGTGTGTGCAGAGAAAATGATTTGGTACACCTTTCGTTACAGCAAGTATGAATAAAAGCTGATGTGGTTAGCATTGAGTAATAAACTTACCAAATAATAACTTACAGATAATAACAATAATAATACTAAACTTGATTTATATGGTACTTTCCTGCTATAAGGTACAAAGCACAAAAAGGTGAACAAAAATAGTACAGTGTACAGTAGTGCCCAAAAGTGCGTCATAAGACAATAAGAAATTAATAAGGGTCATATGAACATTTAAATATTTTATAGGGATTACAACTATATTGTAAAGAACTCTTGTTTTGGGAACCAACAGAAAGGAAGTCCCCCCCTTGCTAAAGAACTCAGACCACTGTTGGGCTGAGTAATTCAGTTTGGAACTGAGTGTTCCCAAAACCTCGAACATTTTAAAAGTCAAAAAAATTACCTGAGGTAACATTACGTGGTAAGCTGTTAACTTTTCATTTTAACATTTCAAAAAGTAGGGAGTTTGTTCATTTGTCTCTTGGTTTGTCCTGTGTGAATACTAAAAACTGAAAATAAGATATCAAAATATCAATGCCTTTTACGGTTCAGTTAGACAATTATCACCTATTTAGTATCGACAAACACTGGTAATAAAAAATAATTAGTTAATACGTGTTTATGACTTCATTTATTAGGACAATAAACAAGAACTGCAATAAAAGTCCTGCAGAAGGATTCATTGCTCACTGCAACAAATTGCTCTGCTACTGAAAAGCATTTTTCTTTTAGTTCATTATTTCAAATAAAATAAAGGACATTAGGGTGGAAAAAAAGTTTATGTGTATTGCATAGCAGATATGAATAATGTATATAGAGTATACTGAGAGCTGTAGTTATCAATAAATATAATAACCGTTTATGTTGATTATGTGTCATTTAATTTTAAATAAATGTAATCTAAAATGTCATAACAAATTATTGTTTTCTATTAAAAACTAATGAATATTGACACAGAAATATTGACAAAAGTGGCGGTTCTCAGAACCCGCTCAAGGACGAAACGGCGCACAGCAGGGAATTACTTGTGTAAATGCAACTTCCCAACATTCCTGACCGATAACAAGGAGTAATAATGGCAATAAAGTAAATGTGAATAAATGTGTGACATATGCTGAGAATGCTGCTGTGCAGATCCGTCACTATGTAACTGCTGCTGGCATTGTTTAAAGTGAGCCAGATCCATTAATAGATAAACGAATGACCAAGACTGGAAATGGATTCCATATCCTTGCCATTTTGTCGAAAGTAATAACGGTTTCATCAGGGTAAACACATTTCTTGGCACGCACCCAGCTCCTCCACTGACCTATCCAGAGCCGTGATAAAAACGTAAAATGATGTGGCCTGTGACCCGGTTTCCGGCTGAATCCAGTGTTAGCGACCAGGTTTGTGTGTTCGACTGGTTGCATGCATTTGTATGTTTCTGCTAAAACGACCGGAGAATTCCCATTTGTATGTTTCTGCTAAGATGACCGGAGAATTCCCATTTGAACAAACATCAGACAGCAAGACTTTTATTGAACACATTGAAATACCGTTTTAAATACTGTATTAAAAATATTTTAATACTGTATTAAATACTATTAACACAAACACCCTTTCAATCACATCTAGGGGACAAGGGACACCAAGCAAAAAAACAACTAAAACATGTAATAGGTAAACGTCTTTACACATTGAGTTTCCCAGAACACAGATGTAGGTGTGGATTCTGGACTTCTGTCACCTAGTTATAACCCAAGTGGCCAGCCAGTTTCCTTATTGATCCAAGCTATCTAACGTCTGAAAAGATATGTTATTTATTTTAGTACAACAGAGCAGAAAGGCCATGTCATGTCCCTTTAAGACCTGTCAGCCTGACAACACTACCAGCCTGCAGATTGCCAATAGTCCTCAGCTGTGAAACTGGTAAAGCTGGACGCAATGGTTGATTAGCTACAGGGTAAAAGGCTATTGGTTTCACTAGTCTAGCCTGTACCTGAGCGGAAAGCACTGGACAAAGCTTGGAGCTTGTTTGAGCCAAAATAGTGTTGGAAGGATAAGTAAGTATTTTTTTGGTATTTTGACCCAGTTTGTATGAGAATCCAATTGCGTTTGAGCCTAGACCGAATTTTTCTCTCCAGCCTTCCACGAAGTGCTGAAGCTTCTGTGCAATCCACTCAGCTCCTCGCTGATTACTGTATTCTTCATTGTTACTCTACGTGTGTTCATTATCATGACACTTTATAGGAGTTCTCTCGACTGCCTCTGGGGCCTCCCATTTGGCACCAACTGGCAATCCGGTCAGCACTTTGTGGCAAATTCTATTTCTAAAATTTGCTATAACAAGTTTGACTTACAGGATTTTGAAGTCAGTGATGGGAGATATTTCTTATATTGTTGTTTCAATGTGCTCTTGCCCCTGTGAATCCCGTGCCCCCCGTTCGTGCAAATCCTTTGGAATGTCCCTCATCCAAGTGTTGAATACACATTACAGGCAATGTGCCTTAAATTAGACCGGCATGTTATCCAACAAACTGCGCCTGTGGGCCTTTGGTCCAATTAGTGGAGAACGGTGGCTTTATATAGAAAAGAAAAAAAAAAAAATGGCGTCGGAAAGGATTCCATACGCTCCCTTTAGGGCATTGGTGCGAGTGAAACGCGAGTGCCCTCTCCGCACGAAAACACCCAAGATGCGGATAGATCATGTTTCCGTTTACCGTAGCTATTTCTGTCCAGATGTTCTGTTCCCGCAGTAGATGGTGTAAATGATGCTGTTCGCTCTTCACTGCGTTGCAATGCTTCTCTTTCCTACCAACATCATACATCATGCTTATGCGTTGTGTCTTGATCGGACTGTCGTCTTTCACTTTTTTCTGTTCAACATCACATAGCAGGCATTTCTAATCCTGTCACACTGGCCGTGCTGGTATGCAGAAGAGGGTCAGCTGCTTTTACAGTGTAACCCCAACATTACCTTTGCATTTTAATAATGATTGATACCCATCATGCCCTTTTAAATGCAAATAAAAAAGACTTAAACCAAGCGTAAAATCTTGATGATTGAAAATGATTTATTTCATTTTTATGAAAAAAAATGTATTGTAATGTCTGTGTGTGTGTGTGTGTGTGTGTGTGTGTGTGTGTGTGTGTGTGTGTGTGTGTGTGTGTTTGTGTGTGTGTCCATTTTGAGTTTAATCTTATCATTCAAATTTAACAAGACTGACTTTTTCTGCAACATTTAACAAGAGTCTTTGCAAATCCCATTTTCACTGGATTAAATTTAGGATAGCATCAAGTTTGCAGCAGTGCAAATACTGCAAATAGGCTTGAGGGGAAAATAATTTATCCATGAATCCATTTATATCTGATTCTCCCCTGAATTCCCTGGCTGTAGTCCCAAAAAAAAATCACCACTTCCTTTCCTACTGCAAGGGTTGATGGGTTTCAGTTGACAGGGTATTTTTCCCAACTTCAAAGGGGAGATCGTATTCAACAACCCTGTTTCCCAGATCAGCTTCTGCATCTGCATCTGCACCCTGCCAAACTCCCATAATAAAATACTACTGGTAATGCGTCGGTAACACTGATCAAGATTACTTCAGTTTAATCTGTGTGCGGTTCATTTGATTTAAAGGCATTGCTGCTTGGTCTGGGTTCCAGCTCAGTGGTCCGTTTTGTGTGTTTTTTATCTACTCTGGAAAGATTATTGAATAAATTTACCCCACTTAGTTTATTTAAATTACTTCCATGTCAAAGCGTTTCATAATGTCGTACTGCATAATGTCTCGTCCTAAAACGTAGAGTAGGAAGCCATCCGATACAGTGTGGAGTTCCTACTTTGAAGCATGCAGTTGGTGAAGAAAAAAACATTTGGCACTAAAGTGTTCATTTCATGAGACACTTCCAGGACCATAACTCCCAGGACCACAACTCCCAGGACCACAGCCTCAGAGGATGTTGGGATGGGGGAAAATAGCACAATCACTGCACGTGACATACCCTTGGACTGGGTTTTTCCTCAATTTCTTTAATTCTGTTTATCATATCCAAATCATTTTTATTTGCCATGACAAAGACAGGTTTATACATTTATCTCATTTTAGTTACAATCCTACCACCCCGTGTGGGAAGCCAACCGGAGACGCTGGTTCGCGGTGAGACCAGGGAAGCCCTGCCAATTCCAGGCCACCCCAGCCTGGGTGGCGTTCTGCTCTCCCAGTCACAATCAGCAAAAGAAGTCATTTAGAGTCAAACCTGTGAAGTCCAGATCATAGAGCACAGTGCGCGCTTGGGAAGAACCTTTACTGACTGAGCCACTCAGGGGGGCTAATCACTCTAGCAGAAGCAAAGAGACCCTGACGACGCACCCTGACGATTCAGTAAAATAAATGCATTATTAATCAGCTAATGAAGAGAGATAAACGTCATACGCACCATTAAAATATAATGTTTTTTGCATTTGTTTCATAATTGGCTCCGATGAAAACAGCCTATAATTCTGTGGCTGGATTAGTTCCACTTAAATGTTCCTTAAATCAGATGCAGCCCTACGAGGCGTTGCCGAAAGCTGGCCAGAGAACAACAAGCTAATCGGATTCGACGCTCAGGGCGTACTGAAATCCCACAGACGAAGATGGCAATGATAAGCGGGTATCGATTTCGCACGAAGCAATCCACACCTTAAGGTTAAAGCAATGCCCTTGCCCTTTGATGGCCGTACGCAATTTGGATGCAACGGAGTTTAATAAGTAATGGTGCAGTGAAAAGGCAAGCGAAGCAAAGCGATTCAGCACCACAGCGAATGTAATGCCCGTGATAAATTGTAAGTGAGCAACGATGTAAGGGCTGTGTAAACTGCCTGGGAAGATTAGGTGTATATCTTTTTTACAGTTGATCTCTTTGGCTTCGCGCCCCATTTTCCTTTAAACCCCGAGCAGAGTTCTTAAAACACTTATCCATTTACCAAAACTGGATCACGTTAAACAAAATTTTAATCGCTGGAGTTAAAATATTAGGCATAATCAGTGAATTATCTCGCAAAACAACACAGCTGCACTGCATAACTCCCAGAGTTAGCTGGCAAAGGACGCATTTTGTGGGACAGATCATTTTTCTAAAGCATGTTATCCCTCTGTTCAGAGCAGTAGGGATTGGACCACTGAGCTGTGTGGGTGACAGTTTTTGCTCGACGGTTTACTGCCTTAGCTGGTATGGGTATTTTTCTATTTTTCTATAGACAAAGCTTTTGCCTTTCACAATTGACAGATTTTCCACCAAAATGAAGGCAATATGTTTTTTACCCACACCCAAGGCGATGCCCAAACACTTATTCACAAGGTGTAATGAGGAAAGTAGGCCATTGAACCCAACAAAGCTCCATATTCTTACTGTGTCGGGTTTGCTGTCGAATGATCCAAATGTTCTACACTAATACTGCGTGCATGCAGAACCACAATGCTGGATCTGTGCAAACCCAGTCGCCAGCAGTCACTCCCTGAAGCTCTTCTCCGACCCCTTTCTTTAGATTCTGAATCTTTTTAAATGATATGGTTAACAGAACAATTCTGCTACGACTTCCTTGAGCAATGCTCAAAGACTAACCAGCTCAATTCCAACCCAGACCCTTGGGTCCCAACAGGCAGCACCACCCAAGCCAGGAATCAAACTCGGGACGTGCCAATTCCTTACTGACAAGAGAAAGGGTTAGCTCGTTGAGTTTAAGGTGGAAATACCCAGCTCGAGGAACTAATCGTACTCTTGTCTACGACTCCACAGAGTGATGTCATTGTCCTTAGCGAACTAGTTGAACACAATGAGCTCCGCTACACAAGCGATTCTGATTTAAATCTTTTCTGAGTTAATGTTTGCTGAGATTGACTGCAGCTTTATTTTTTAAAATTAGCTGACATTCGTGGTACCCTGTTGTCTATTAGCTTTTTCTTCTGACCAAATAATAATAAATTCTATGACATGAAGAAAAAAAATGACCAATTATTGTATTATTAAAACCTGCAAAAAACCTAAAGCATAAAAAATTCAAAGCCCTTACTGCAAAATACCAAGTGGTCGTCTATCATGAAAGATATGAATGGGCTTTGGACACTCCTATGCATAGACAGCTTAATTTAAACCACGGAGGGCATCCCAATGGCTTATTGTATGAATGTGACTTGCCTTCACTTCCAATGCCGGATGAATTTTGTCACTTCTGTCTGGTAACTATCTGCCTCACACCATGGTAACAGATCTGCGCATCCTATTTGCTGAGTGTACTGGCTTGTAAAATGAGAAAGATAGTTTTTTATCTTTGTTATTTTGTGTGGATAGCCCTTCAGAGCTTTGTATCTTATTCAGGATTAGCCTTACAGCTCTTCAGGCCTGTCATGGCTCAACGTTAAACCCATCGCAAATGTTACAGAACTAAATGGATAGAAAATGTAAACACACGGTAGCCATAGTGGACAAAAAAACCCCAAAAAAACAAACGGTGCTTGGAAACAAATTCACCGTAGAATCATTCATATTCCTGCTTGTTGCCTGCAGTTATGAGGACTATTATGAGGTCCAGGCCAGAAGCAATGATGGGAAACATTTCTTCTTGTCCTGGTCCCTTTCTCCACAAAGAATTTTTTCAATGAAGGTGCCGTCCTCTGTTTGAGTGTGGGGCACTTAAGGGGGATGCTGAAAGAACGTTGTATTATTATATATTATTGCTATAATGTGACGCACTGATTCGTGATTCATTCATTCCAAGCACCCTTTGTTAGCAAACAAAAGTATTGTATGCTTTTTGATTTTTTCACTCAATTTTTTCACTTTCACTTGTGCTTTATTTAGTCCACCATCCTGCCGTGTTAGTGATGCAACACTCCGCCTGTCTTTGATTGGCTCCAAAACTCCAAGCAGTTGATGAGGAAAGCAACATGTTGCTCGACTTGCTCGAACCAGTGAAATCACTATGGAGGTCGAATTGCTTTGAATGATTTGTATCACTGCATCATTAATGAAGTAATCAACACGAACAGTTGTACGCTCTTTGCAAGGGATTCATCCATTGCTGTGCCAACTTAAAATGTCAGACAAGGCCTATACCTCAACCTTAGTCACAACTAAATGAACCAAAAATCTTGTAGTAGACAAAATGAAGTCACCAGGTATGATTTATGCACTTGGGTACTGACTAGCATTCAGCTGTAAAGTCCAGTTCAATTTTTTCTCTGATATGCTCCCTACAGTGGTGGGTTGATTTTAATCCATGATTTTTTCATTAAAAATTGTCTTCAGCTTCAAAACACATTGTCTTATTAATTTGTGATACTAACCTTTCAACTTCTGCAAATTCCATAGATTTTCATTAAGTGCCAAGTTTGTAAATAGAAAAACACCCAAGTGTCGTACTACCCATCTCCTGGGAATTCACAAATCATGGCAGTCCCCTGAGGCAGGACCCTTCCCTTTTGGTATAACTTAACACCCCAGGGTCAGTAAAATCTCCTGGGTAACAAGCTCTTATTCTCGTGTACAAATCCCACAGTTCAGTCTATTTCATCAGTCTGTTTCTACTTCTCTGCACAGCCTCTCAAAAACATCTCACAGCCGTGCCCTGTAGAACTATGGCCCCTTCTCTCATCTTCTGTTTGTGAAAACTTCTGAATGGCTTGTCCATCACCAACTTCCCCCCTGAGTTTGGTTTTCTCTTGTCCCTCAGTCTGCTGCCCGCTGGAAACTGGAAAAACAGTGACCTCCTCATTGCTTCTCTTTGTTTGGTCTTTAATACCGTGAACTCTGCCCCTTTTTTAACAGCACTGAACACCGAGCTCTTCCTGCACTCAGAGATGCTTTATCTATGGCTTGTTTATCAATTGTCATTCAGATTTAACAGGCATTTTATTATTCTGGGTAAGCTATTATTCTTAAAAAAAAAAAGAACTATTTTACTCCTGATGATTATTTTAGACTGGTTGTTTTAGACATTGTTTTCTTAAAGTAACAAGAAAAATTTGCATTACATTACCACAAACCTGTCTGAACTTTTTTTCTTATTTAGAACTTAATACAGGTTTGTTACCACGTAAATACACCCACCAATATAAATATTGAAAGTTTATTGTTTTTTGTTTGTTTACCAGACGCTGATGCAACTGGATATTTACTGAAACATTTCAGATTAAGTGCTTAGGGGCTATGGCAGTTGCTTGAAAGTGAGGAGATGCAAACCAATTAGCAAGGTAGCTGGGTGGTTTTCATTATGAAGGCATGCTGTAGGTCAAAACATTTAGTTTTTTTAACTTTAAATACTTATAAGATTGATATCAACTATACTGACTTTGAACCATCAACTTTTTGACACAGGTAACTTTAACAGTATTACTTAACATTGATGTTATTGGACCAAATAGCTTCCTGCATATCCTGCAGCCTACCCAGATATACCGTATTTTATATTGCCGTTGACACAAGCAACGATCTTCATAAAACGTACTATTCAATTACCTTTGGATTTTGTTGTTTATTCTCACCATACTGTTTCATACAGCAGACTCATGAATAACGTATATGGCTGTTCATATTATAAGACAACCAAAGCCTTACGTTTGTCCCTCTACACTGATGTGCGGCTCATTCGGCAACTGTGATTGGTCATCCCCCGGGCCAGTGGATGCTGGGGAATGAGTCAGTTGGTGTTGGAGCGTTCCATTCCAAAGATTGATGGAGGGATGCGGGGCCCAGCCACATAGCTCAGCCATTTGGAAATCATGTGGCCAATAAATCAGTCCATAAAAATGTCTGATGGAACCGCGATGAACCAAGCCAATTGGTTAGCCGCAGAACTGGTAGCAGGAGGTAGTTTTCAAATTAAAAGTGGCATGCAGAAATTGTCTGAGGTTTGCAGTGTTGAGACTGCAGGAAGAGAGAGTTAGCATGTGATAACTACTTTGTTAAGAGATGCAGATGGGTGGATTTGCATTTCGTTCTAGTAGCATTTAACGTTTGTTCAAAAGATTTTATTAGTGGAATTATTCATAAATTATTATTACCATTAATAAAATAAAATATTACCGTTTCTAGTGAAATATTCTTAAAAAGTTTACATTATAAATGCAACACAGTATAATTATAATATTGCATTATTCAATTATAAACTAAAAAAAAATGAGTTAGTTTGATCACTACAGAGCAGGCAGTAGAAAAATTATTATATAGAAGCACTCTCAGTTTTATGTCGACGTAAACAAGTGTCTATTAAATGTCTACCAAACTGAAATATTTTTAAAACATAGTGGCGATTTCCAAGTAAAATATTACCATTTTGGCAAATCACTTGTATGAGCTAATAAACTTTCACCAACAAAACTTGAACAAAAGGCTAATAATGAGCCTGCAATGCTCCTGCACGTTACCAGCATGAGTTCTATTCAGAGAATCTTGCTGATGACCTTTTGATTGTCCTCTATGGTGGGAAGCCAGGCTTGGAGATGGAAAGTTTCCATCTGTTCTCTGGAACATATGGGCAGGCAGCTGCCCTCGTGCCTCCCGACTTCCTTCCTTATCGTGCAAGCAGTCTGCATCCATCCACCACTTGGAAACCCTGTCCCAGGGCTTCCAGAAAGAACAGCAGCTTCATGCGTAGGATACACCTCCAAATCCCTAAGGCGCAGAAGAGCCCTCCTAGACACTGCCCACCCATGATGCATTTGTCTCCCCTGACGTGCCTCCATGCACCCTCCACAATGCATGTGTGTGGAGGAGGCCCGCACGGGAGCAGCTGGTCTCTGACTCGTGGAAATTTTCAAAGGCTTGTACTCCATTGTCCAGAGTCTGGACAATGGCTCCATATTTACCCACTTGCAGGCTAAAGCAGAGATGTTTATTGTGTTGGAGATTTCAACAGCTGCTGACATTGGTGGAATCTGGAAAGGAAGGAGATAAGCTGACAAGATGTCTACAGACCACCACCATGTTTTTAGTACGTAAACTTGTGCGTGTAAAACTTGTGTTGAATTACATAAAAAAATTAAAAATCTATAGTTTCTGAGCTGCCAAATTAAAATAAAATAATTTAAAAAATGTTTTCCTTTAGATTAAAAAAACCATATTAACTAATTGTGAAAGTTTAGGTATCATATATTCAGTATTCATAATTGTTTCCTATGTTCTGCCCGGAATACTGTTAGTAAACCTTTAATTTGTTTTAAAGGACGTAATTATTAGTAATAAATTGGATCAGTTGGTTGATGAAAAGTTCACTTACCAATTGATATGGCATGAAGAAGCTTACAGGCTTTGTATTCATGTTGGCGGCTTTTGGAGTCATGATACTGAAATGTATGTTGAAAACCACTTTTCTGGAATCAGACCCCAGTATACTGGAGCTGACATCACTAGATAGTGGAAGAAGGTCACTTAATTGTTTTTTTTTAATTTTGCCTGGTAGTAAAAAAATGTGCACACTGAAATACAAGCCACATTCATATATTTCTAAAACAATGACCATGAGTGTTAATTTGGAGTGATGTCCTTCAGCAAACAAGCATCGAGGAAGGTTCGTATATGATGTGTTGCGGGAATAGTGGTATATTAGGGGAAAAATCCTGAAGGCCTGAAAGGCAAGCTTCACACAGCGAAAGGTGTTGAGAGCGATGATTAGTGGCATCACTTCATCAGCGCGCCCCACCCGAAGTGTCTGCCGCCTTTCAGCTTCGCCTCCCGCCAAAGAGCCGGTCGCGTTCATCAAAGGCCCTGCCCAGCACGGGCAAGAAAAGTTGGAGCAGCTGTCTGCTTTTTTCTTTCTTTTTTTTATTTATTCCCGGGGTCATTTTTATAACATTTCTGAGGATTTACGTCTGCTCCCCAAACCGCCTCTGAACCGTCGCTTGATAATGACCTAAAGAGTGCTTTCATATTTCCCCCCACACACTGGGAGCGCTCGGCGAGACCGCCTTTGTTAAAAATCAAAGGCTTTTGGGATTTACTCTTTGAAACGTTTGTGACGTGATCCGACTAGTTTTTGTCCAACGCATCCCTGCCTGTCTCCCTCCAGCCGATTGGCAGCTATCTTCCAAATCTCTGGCTTGGTGGGAGATGGCTGATCGTATTGCTGAGCCTGGTTGTGACGGTTGTGGAAGGCATGGCGACGACAGCTTTTGTTGTGGCCGAACTGATCCTAACTTAATTAATTTGGGGAATTGGCTAGTTTTTTCGTACCCTGAAATATTCCCCTTTCGGAACTAGCCACAGCCCAAAATGAAGAACCGCAGGCCATCGATCTTCAGCTGTGCAGTGGCAGGACCATCTTTTCCTATTGAGGCCCCACTCCAAGTGAGCTCTTTTTTTTATAATATAAACACTATTTACCAGAACTGCGTTTAAGACCATCTCTGCCATATAGCTCTCCCTAAATGATAGATGTACTGACACCAGTGGAAACACAGATGATTAATGGAGCTACAGCGCAGGCCATTCATTTTCCAAATAAAAGCAATTGAGAGAAAAGAATATCACGAGCATTTGCATTTCTGTGCACATAATGTGCATAAAATATACATTGCATCTCCCACACAATGACAGAGGAATAGAAGTGGAGAAATAGAGGGGGAAAAAAAACATCGGATCCTGTTTTGGAATTGCCCAATGGTTCAGTGTTTCACGTCTAGTCGAAAAAACACATCGTTTTAGCTGACCTGTCACTTAAATCTACTTCAGCGTTCGATGTACAAAACAAAACATGATGCTTCCAATAATCCAAGCACATTATAGCACATATATAGTCCAGAACAAAATAAACTTGTAAGCAATCAAATGCAGATTAAGCGTCACTATTTGATCTTTTTGCTTGAAAATGCATGAAACAGTAGCAGCTTTACAATGGGCTAAACAGCCAATTTTCAGCACAGAGACGGTTGTCTATAGTCCTGGGCGCTGAGGGTTTCGCATATTCTGCCGTTTCCTGTTAATCAGTGATTTATGGAGACCGGTAAATCTGCGTGAAGAACACTGAATGGTGAAGAACTGAGACCGGAACATGAGGAACAGAACGGAGGAACAGAATCGATCTACCATGGGCTTGTGTGTCGGGCCCAAGAGATTTATGTCACCTTCACGCACGATGGTTTAGATATATATATATATATTATATATATATATATGTCTATTTTATTTTATATACTATTTTATAGTCCATGAAAACCAGTTTTCATCTAAAATCTAATATTTTTCTAGTGGCATTCCTGCAGCTGAAAACAAACAGATAAACCACAAAGTTTTTGGAAAGTTTCACAGCCTAAACCGGGTTGTTTACGGGCTCAGTAGGGTGATAACATTAATTATCATTCTAGACTGATTGGATGTGCCTCTGCATGACCACGAACATCTTGCAGGAAGTCTTAATCTCAAAGCAGCAGCCAACAAGTTCACCAGGGAGCACCATCCCTGTAAAAGACCAATTAAGTACATTTCACTTCTTCAGTGAACGCAGAGTGTAAAATGCCAGATATATTCGAAATCTGGAGAAATCGGTATGTGACGCCCCATAACATCCACTCATGTCTTATAACTTATAAATTGATATACTGACTCATATCCCCTATTTCAATTATAAATGTTAATGTTAATGAAATGTTCATTTCTGTTAATACATTTAGTCTGACTTTGACAGGAGGGACATTCACGGCTGTATTTCTTCATTCCAAACGCCATCAAAAAATGTGTATTGCTGATGAATAAAACTTCTTTGAAGTTGTTTTGTTTTTTATGTTGGCTAAGCATATGTTTATAATCATTATCTCTAGAACCCCTGGGTAAGTAAGGTTTTTAATTGTCGAACATAGAGTCTGATGCATCTCCAACCCAAGTTAAACAAATACCCTGCAAATTCCAAATTTTCAACCTGCCCACGTGCAATGAATAAACTGACTTTGTCTTTGCGTCGTTAAGGTTTTAACCTGAAGCTGAACCTATGTAATGAGGAGATTGCAACACAGGAAGTCAGTGGATTTAGTGAACGCTCTTCATGCGATCTTTAGGGCAAACCTTGTCATCAGTAAGACCAATGTGATAGGTCCAGAGGGCAGAGTTTGGGCTTAAGGTATCCCCTTGCATTTCAGCAAGGTCAAAGGGTAAACATTTATTTTCTAGTCAAAATAAAGGTAAAACGGGGCCTTCCATGACTATCATGAAAGCCTCCGAAAAATGGACACGCATTAAGTGGGCTGAAAG
Source organism: Hiodon alosoides (assembly GCA_025775065.1). Classification (NCBI taxonomy): domain Eukaryota; kingdom Metazoa; phylum Chordata; class Actinopteri; order Hiodontiformes; family Hiodontidae; genus Hiodon; species Hiodon alosoides. The sequence goes on from JAOYSI010031303.1 coordinate 15,569, forward strand.
ATTCATGTACCAGTGGTAGTCCATCTGATGAACTTGATCCTAATGCAATTCTGCACACGTTTCAGAGTACTTTGGTATCAATGCAATCTTTGATGTGTAATGAATACATCCACCCTTGTATTGGACAATTCAGGCCCACGCTGCTGTACTCATGACCGTTAGCAAATCGACCGTAAACAGAGCCATTTCCCTCATTAAAATTCTCATTATATGAGAGGGATGTGTTACGCACATTGTCACCTCATGTACTATCTAGTGGCCATTTTTTATTTCTATCCGTTTAAATTAATTTCTTAAAGGTTTAAGCATCGTCATGTAAAAACAGCACAGTGACTGTATAATAAATAAATGAAAGCTGTACATTTACCCAAAACCATTCTGCAAATAACATTTTATTATGCATCTAAACTTCCACTAATTTGGGAGACACTTGAAACACAGGATCCTAAATTATTGGTATTTGCCATGAGGATGCAGGTGGTGCTACTTATATATATATATATATATATATATATATATATATATAGAGTTTCATTTGATATAAAGGTTGAATAGTTATAGCAGCTGTGGTGTACTGTGGAATAGTATGTTCTGCCATTCATCAATGTAACTAGAGAGACAAAATCAATAGTAATGCCCAGAACCATAAGCCTCTGTGATGATTCAATTTAAAAGAACAAGAAAAAAAAGAGCAAAGTGAAAATCACTTCAGCCATGGGAAGCAACAGTAATGCAACGCTTTCTGTTCTTTTTTTCCCCGAGAACCGGATCCAAACTATTCTGCCCACACTGCGTTCTGCACCAATTGAGAGAGAAGAACTACAGCATCTCCGAAAGCCATAACGAGTATTATTTAGCTGTTTTAGCACAGTTTATCGCAGGTCATGTTTAATACCTCGTAATTTCTGTGCTACGTTGCGATCGTTTTTCAGCGTAATGGTTCGAAGTCTGGAGGAGAAGGTCTCCAAAACTGGTGACGCGTGACGGTGACATGTGGGACTATGAGATAGATGGCTTTTCCTGCGGAAGCCGGCCATTTAAACGGATCGTTACTGAATTACTGAAACGTCTCCCACTCTTCCCCTTTCTCTCAGCACCTGGAGGAGATCACCCAGACAGACGGCCAGCCCCATGTGGGCTTTGAAGGATCCATTTGACCGGCCAGACCAAGCCACTGGCTATTCTCCTCCAATTCGGAGATGAACAACCTAACCTTGACCACACAGCAGTGCCAGCGAACATGTTGGTCAATCGTTACAGAAAACTGACAACTTCAGCAATTCCAAACAGATGTCTAAACTAGATTTTATTTAAAAACCAGTATTCAATATTAGTGACAAATGTTTCAGCTGGAATTGCACAGAGTGACATTTGACACAAAAATGCAATAACATTATGAACATTTATTCCCAAACATGAAATGATAAATAAAGCAGCTTGTTCAGAGATCATACCTAGAACAACAACGGTACCTTTTGGCTAAGTCCTACATATTATGCAAGATCAAATACACTCTGGCTTTCACTGGGTAAATGAATCAATTTTGTTGTTAAAATTGCTTATTCTAACAATAGCAAAGTCTATTTTGTCTGCAATTACAGTTTATTTTTATTTTTATGGTACTATGAAAAGTATTAGGACACGTCTTGCAGATTCGGAGAGTTTGAAAAATGTATTTAAGTTCCAATATAATAAATAAAACATTCAAGAAATCTCAAAAACATAATTAAATTGCTGTCTACTTTTTTTTTTTTTTTTTACATAGTGGCATTCTCTGCAGACATTAACGTTTATTTTGTTCTTTTATTGATGTATTGCCCTCCCTGGAATATAACGAACAGCATAAAAACACAATCTGTACTGTCAGCAACTGGAATGCATGCTATTTATACATAATGACAAAACCGGCAGATCCAGTGCAGAAAGAAATAATCAAATTACAATTCAGCGCGTATGCAGTGTTCCAAACAACTGCCTTTTAATGTCCTTACACTCCGTGCTGCTTGCTCAAACAAGAAGGGATGCACAATAGACAATCTCGTCAGATTTTCACAAAAGCCGCTTGTGTGTGTGTGCGTGTGTGCGTGTGTGTGTGTGTGTGTGTGTGTGTGTGTGTGTGTGCGCGCGCGCTTGCGGAGGAGGTACATTTGCCACCCCAGACTGAAATCAAGGAGGCATCATGTAACGTTGCAGACGTCAAAACCTTGTTTGGTCACTTAGAATCCGCACAGGTCTTTAACAACCCCCCTCTCCCCGGCAGTCCTGGGGCTCATTAAGAATCACCGGGGTACTCCGTTCGTTACGCGTTTTTACATTTTTTTTTATTTCCCCCCTCTTCCAAATCGGGACCCGCTGCCAGATGGTACAGCGGCGAGCATGGCGGAGATTTATTAACGCGTGTTCTGCAACGACAGAGGACACTTGGTGACAATGGCCTCCTTTGCGCAGAGAGTGAGGGGACCGGGTGAGACAAAGTGGGAACACAACTTCCAAACAGATGTCAAACGCGCATACTTAGGATGCCATAAATAATACGCGCCATGCCTGGCTTAACTGAATATTAATCACCTGGAATAAATAGAATTTCCCCCAGGGCTTAAAAAGGAGCAAATTACTTGGGGGGGGGGGGGCCCTAATTAAGATGGTGCCATCTCACTCACAAAGAATAATGCCTCTCCAGCACCAGCGATGATACAATTAAAGTCTCTCATTAATTAAAATCTTATGAAATTGACCTATAAAATGCCCCCCGGAATGCCATGTGGACATGTAGTCCAGTACCATATTGTCTGAGGATTCCTCCACTTGACTTTTCAGCCACAGAGTAATTAAGAATTGTGCAACTTGGTGCTTTGCCTTAAACCTGCAATGGCTGCGGAACTACCTGTCCTCACAGGATTGTCGGATGAAAGGGGAGTGGAGGGAGTCGGCATTGTTTTATCGCAATACTCGGTCAGGTCTTTGGCGGCTTTAGCTATGATGTAATCCCCTGCAATACTAACACGTTCTTGACAATGTAATGCAATTTGTATACAGACCCATAATAATAACAAAACCTGGGATTAAAACTGAAAAAAACACAACACTTTTCCCCACACATTACAATGAAGACCTGGTCATAAAAAATAAATGTTTTTTTTTAAACTTAGGGGACTTTGGACAGTGAATCCTGGAGAGGAAATTGGTTAATTTATTGCCATCTCTCTCAGTAGAGAAATCAAATAAAGCCTTTGAGTGACTCTGGTTCCTTAGGGAAAGGGACTGCAGATAACTTGACCAGTTCTTGGCATCTCAAAACCAAATGGTTTATGAAAATGGTTCCTTGGGGCCGTTTCTACGGAGCCAAGGAATCAGAGCTTTCGATATCATGGTAGTGATTGATATCTTGGATGAAAACATGTCGCAAATGAATTAGCAAGGTGAGCACATTCAGCAGATCCAGGACCCAGAATAAGGTTGTTGTCGGTGCTTTTTTTTGTCACTCGACCACAATCACAAGTGCAAGCAGTGAGTGAAAGTCTTGGGTGCAGTTTCAAGCAGCATAGCAGTTCTTACAATGACAATAAGCATCTGAACAATTACAATAAACATCTGACAATTACATTTAACACCTGATTTTTACATCAATAATATACAGTATAAGTATACGATATACACAGAATACACAAAATAAGACAGATTGTAAAGCGCAGTGCTGATATACATGTTCAGTCGGATCGCTAGGGGAAGAAGCTGTCATGTAGTCGGCTGTTGTGGGTTCAGATTTTGCGATGGTAGCAGTGAGGGCAGTCCATGGCTAGGATGGCTGGAGTCTCTGATGATTATCCGAGTTTTCCTCGCACAACGGCCTCTGCGTGGGCGGACCATGTGAGTTCCTCGGTGATGTGGACACCGTGGTACTTGAAGCTGTTGACCCTCTCCACGGTGCTCCATTGATGGTGATGGGGCTGTGTTCTCTGTCCCTCCTCCTGAAGTCCACCACAAGCTCCTCGGTCTTGCTGACGCTGAGCGAGAGAGTGTGCTCCTGACACCAGCGTGTCAGAGTGTGCACCTCCTCTCTGTGGACTGACTCATCATGTCAGTGATCAGACCTACCACCGTCGTATCTTCAGCAGACTTGATGATGGCATTGGAGCTGTGTGTTGCCACGCAGTCATGTGTGTAGAGGGAGTACAGGAGTCGGCTGAGAACACAGCCCTGTGGAACTCCAGTGTTGAGGGTCAGTGATGAGGAGATATTGCTGCCCATTCAGACCACCTGGCGTCTGCCTGAGAGGAAGTCCAGGATCCAGCTGCTCAGCGAGCTATTAAAGCCCAGAGTCTGGAGTTTCACGTCAAGCTTGGCGGGCACTATGGTGTTGAATGCTGAGCTGATTTTAGATTGCTTCGGTACAGGCACAATGGTGGACGTTTTAAAGCCTTTACCTAGCGACTTGTTAGCAGATGAGGACTGTAATCGTCTAGACCTGGGTTTTCTTCATCGTCTTCTTCAATTACATTTAAATGCATCGCTCTTTCGTTGCATTTCTTCATTGATTTCTGCTCGCTTCCGTTGAAAAGCTAAGGAATCCTCAACTGGAGTTAGCGAAGAGGTTCAGTCCACTTTAGTCTCCGTGCGTACAAATTGAATGCTTTGTTTTCTGGTGGTTCTTGCCAGCTTTTGCAGACACCTCTGCACATCTTACTCTTCTCAGTGCTATGTCAACAGATCCGGAGTTTTAAGGAAGGACAATCGAGTTCTCATTGTCATTGAATTAAGCAGGTAAAACTATGCTGGAGAGATATCCATTTGATTTAAGCTATTCTACACAAAGGATGGCCACATCATTTATGAAAGGAGAGTATTCTCCAGTCATTTTGTACTCAAGTTAAATAAGCTCTCTCAGAAAATCTTTCCAAGTCTTAAAAGTAGAAGAAAGTCCATATTTGAAGTGATTTTTTAATGAGGGAAAGGAAAATCATTTGATGTGCAATGAACTACCAGAAAAACAATGTCCTTTGTTCTGACATAAAAAAACAAAAAACAAAAACGTAATAAAAGAAAAGCCCCAGTATCTGTTATTTACAGCACTGTGTACTGTACATTGATTGCTTGTCAAGGTGCATTACGGCGTGGTGAAGTGGAAAAGAAATGCATTCAGTGGGAGTCAATCGTTATTATCCAACCTCTCTTTTATTCTGTACTAATGGGAGCTGATGCTTGGCTCCTATAACTGAATTCCTTGTTTACCATCGAGCTCCTGTCTAATTTCATTATCTAATGGAAAAAACAAATATCGTCATCTCTCAAAGGTCAAATGTTATGCAAATAAGGTATGTTCCAGGGACATCGCTCTCTGGCATCTGGTCCAACAAAATGGAGGGATTTGAGAGACACGTTTTTTCCATTTCATCGCTACATCAACTACTATCTATTGTTATTGATCACGTGAAAAAATTATACCCGTTCAGACAAAGGTCCTTGCTGGACAATTCATGAACAAATAGAGAATTGTGAAGGAAAAACAGAGAAAATCATATTTCAGATATACATCCCAATAAAAAGTGATGGCATTAATACGAGTTCATTATGAATAAAGTTGCATCATGCTAAGGTAGTTGGGTGTGGATATGAATGACAGCCAGAGCCATAACTATTGTCTTTCGTTTCGTAAGAAAACATAAGAATATCTATTTTTTTTATCGTTCATGTAGTATCTTAAACAAGGGAATGAGTCGTTCAAATCTGGGCATGCTTTTGTGAAATGTCTACAGCAGAACTCGGAAATCTATTATGCATGTTCCATAAATGATCCTTTTCGGTTTACTGCAAGAAAAAAAAAATCTGCATTTGGAAAATTGTTACAATTTCTGCTTCATATGGTTCTGTTAAATTATGCAGTCAGGAGATGCAAAGATTGAAATAAAATTGCCAGGCAGAAGTTATTTACAGCTCCGACGCATCCGCGCAGAGAATGTCTCGCTTGTGCGTGATTTTGCCATTTGAACAGTTTGTGATCCTGTTTCTGCTTAGATTGTGAATCCAGGACTCTATTACTCTAGCACAAAAAAAGCCCCCCCAATTATTTTCAACACAGGAAAAGGCTCTGCTCGGAGAGATTGACACAATCTTTCTGGTCAACAGGTTCTCCTTTAAAAATCAACAGCTACTGTTAATCCTTAAGGGATGAGTTCAGGTTTAGCTATTTCTACCAAACATCAGTGGTCATTGTTGACGAAAGAGAAAACTTTCTGCGTCCGTCTGATTCTTGGGTTTTACGTCTGGAGCCAGGAGCTTTAGTGTGTTATACTTCACACATTACAACAGATTTTTATCACTCAGTCATGCAGTCACTCATTGATATATTTTCAGGAACCGCATCATCTAATTTAGGCTTGCGGTGTTCTGGAGCCTAACCTGGCAGCTCTGAGGAGGTGAACACCCAGATTTATAATGTCAGACGACATTAACACAAATGCTATCTGTTTAAACCAATCAAAGCTTCTTCCTTTCTTTCTTTGTGTAAATTATCTAAGACTACATGTAAATGTTATCATTGGTCACCAAGTCCAAAGGTCCACATATTAGTAATATCTTTAAAATAATTTGTAACATATATAGTCCTAAAGAAAATCACAGACTAATGACTGATCAGCCTGCGTACATGTGCTGATAAACCCAGCTAAATCCAGAAGATAAAGACTAGTTGGGTGGAGTTAGATACCGTTTTCCAAGATGAAATTACAGACAGCAGCGATGTTTAAGAACATGATTCCATTACTGAGGGGCCTGAGATAAGACATCAACTGGGGACTTCAGAAAATGGAGAAAGGGGTGTGTCCTGGCTGCAAAGGTCAGGGTGGTGAGAAATATCAGCCCGGGTTTGTGTCGATCCGTGTGGTTGAAGGTGCTGTGACTCAATACTGCATTAGGTTTATTCCCACTAATTCACACATGGCCTTCTAAGAGAGGCATATCAAAATAAATGTTCTTAAATGACCCTCAGAAATGCACTACGAAGCATTTTTTTTCTGCCTTTCACGGTGCACTTTCAAGGATGCCCCGAGCAAAAGATCAATAAGCCAAGACCATCATACAAAAAATGGGAAAGTAACATCCAGCTATATTACTGGCTTGTCCACACCGCCCAAATTCTTTCAGCCCTTTTTTTGATTTATTTCGTAATGCCTGATTGATGGTGCATTACGTGGTGCTTTTTATCATTCCACTGGATTAGATCTGATTACATTTAATTTGCATACTAATTTCTATGCCAATTAAATGCCCTCGGCCCATTAATTTAGCTGCTTTGGGTTTTCTGAAATAGTAAACATGTTTTTTAGCAATGGGGCTAATCGTACTGAATCATTTGGTGAACAGTAGTGTTGATAATAAATGTTTAGCATGTTTGATTCTATGACAGACGACAGAAGGTGCTTCCTTGAGAAACTCTGATTAATGCTAAACGTGGTGTGAAGGCACAGCATCCATCACTGAAGTAAGCAGTTTTTTAATCAGTTTTATCAATCAATTTACCAATTTTATATCAATATTGGCGGTAAAGATAGATGAAGTGAAGTTGCAGAACCCTTAACCTGTGGTGAACTAATGGTAAATATGTAAGAACATTTGCACTGGCCACATGCTTTTAAGCCCGGTATCATTGAAAATGTGTCATCTCCACACTCATTATGAATAGAATTGCATTGCCTCCGTCACAGTATAGGATGCAAGGGGGAAAACATTATTAAAGGATTGTGACTGCTACACATATGAGCCAGTAAGTGCTTACTCCGTGCAGAATGGCAGATAACTTTCTTGCGAGATGAATAATTACCCATCTCAGTCCCTTCATTATTCTGAGACGATTCTTCATTATTAGCTGGGCAGGGCTCTCCTTAATGGTTTTGAAAAGAATATTCTGTACAGATGTGGAGTCCATCAGCAAACAGTCACAATTAATTAAGGTACTAGGGAAAATCATATGGAAATGATTAGGGCAACCATTCAAGACAGGTATAGCGCAAGAGAGGGGTGTTGAATTGGACGATTGAATTGTGTATTCGATGATCAAAAGCATTTGATTTTGCCACGTCCTGATTTCAGCCGGGCCCTGAACGGTATTTCACAAAGGCTGGAGGAGCGCTGGTTCAGTGCGAATCTAAAGCTGAAGCGAGAATGGGATTTTATTTCCTGAGGAGAGCAAGTAGCGTGAGTAATGAGTCCTTGTTCAGAGGGCAGCGAGCCAATCTTTTGCAGTGATCAAAGAGGAAAGCCAAGGATGTCCAAAATGGTTTCAGGACAGGAATCTTACTGGATGGGCCTCATGATGGTATGCTCCAAATAATTTGAAACAGCCCTCATGCAAACAATAGCCAGTGAATTACATCAAGCTTCAAAGACTGGACAGCAAACATCAAAGAACAGGTTTGTTCTCATCCCTTCAAAGTTTATAGACTAATTCCTATATCGTTAGCAAGAATCAAGACAAGAGGGTACTTTTAAATGCAATTCATGCTTGGTGGATATAATTTAGCCCTCATAAATGATACATCTGACTGGTTAATTATAACAGACAGTAAAACAAGCTGATTAAATTCATTCAAAGCTACACATCCACCGCACAGTATGCCAATTGTTACAGGGAGAGCAGAGCGGTGGCCCCCACGGTTGGGGTGGGTGATATCAGCAGGGCTCCTCTTAGCTAGCATCTAACCTGCATCCCCCCATGGTTTCCTGGGCAGTGCCGATGAACCTCTTGAAAGGGCTGTGTAGCCTGCAAAGTTCAAAAGAGACAAGTGGCTCGAAGGCTATTTGATTGGTGGAGACTAGTCGTACTTCCTCTACCTCCCAATGCGTGGAGTCAGGATTCATAGTGAAGTCGAGATACATTAAAGCAATTTATGATTCCAAATTTTTCGGGGGCATTAAAATAATAAATAAAATTGAACATCTAGAAAAGTTAAAGCAAAACTGACCACCTTACGGAAGGCACAGACAACCTTGGGGTAATATGGTGCATAATAAGGTTATAGAATATAATATAGAATTTTTCCTGGGAAGTGGTGTAAGATGGAAACGGGCCAACGGTCCAGTCAATGCGCAGAACTAGCACCAGGAACAGAACCGTTGTGTTGATATATAGGTTGTCACAGGATGGTGTGGCATCTATTATTCGTCCAATGTCCAAATCAGACACATGGCCTCAGGCAGATGAGAGTGCAGTCAAGGCTAGATTTCCTGGAATTCAGCACAAAATCTTAAGACATTTTCTTTTGTCACACCACTAGCCAAAGCTTCAGGAGTTGATTATGTTGACCGCAACCTGCAAACATTCTAATACATGAATCTTTTGAGTTAATTCTGTATTCTATATTCTAGTGTTCCTTACCTAAAACCACAGTTTAGAATGCCCTGAAAACTAGTGTTTTTCCCAGTATTGAACTTTATGGTCATTTAAATCAAAACTGGAAAAATTCCTGGGTGGGTGTCCTCGGCGACAAGAATTTTGAACCCCTTGAGTGCCACGAAAAATACAATAAGAAAGTAGAAATAAATTTAGTAATAAATAAATGTATTTATAAAGCTTAACAACATTTTATGACATTTTCCCTGAGACATTTCTTCTTATTTTTTTTATAGCAACATTGAACATTTCATAACCCCTCAACAATTCCAATCTGAAGCCATATATATGTACATCTACCTTAAAAACAGAGCTTCTAAAAGTCTCTGCATTAGCTTCTAGTAATGAATGTCATTTTACGTAAATATAAAACACAATACCATGGAGTCCTTCACGCGTTTTATCCTCTCAAAACAAATTTTATTACAGATACTGCCTTGAATAATGGCATTGTAGGAACTGCTCATTTGCCTGTGTTTGTGCTATACAGAAGTCAAGGATTTCAACCTATACATTAGCAAACATTTCCTCTCGTTGCGATTACTGTGTTAGGCCTTTCAGTGACAGATTTTGTCTTAATACATAACTGCAACACACCTATACCATCCTAATGAACAACAGATGTTCTCCTGGTAAGATAAACACCACAAAGCTGTATTTAACCAAATCATATTTCATTCAGTCTTCAGAAATGTGCTCCTCCTCAGAACACAACGGCCCACAGAGTTAAACAGAAATGGGCTCAGGTGTACTGAAAGCCTTATTTTGCAGCTATGAGCTACCTGAGAGTTTCTAGGTTGTTCAAAATACACCAAAAGTTCCGTCTACGCTTGCTTTCAACCATTCCTAACTTGTATGCAGGAGGACAAAAATAGCATGATGGAGGCGCACCCTTTTTGAGAGCGCGGATCGCGCGGCAGCTCCTGAAGACGTACCTGAAAGCATGGTGTAGTCACCCGTGTGCTCAGAGGAAATGCCAGGCAGAAGCCAAATGAACCTCCACAGGGCTCGGTGAGTAATATCTACAACAGTGACTGCAGGGACGCACGCGTGTCCGCGGCACAGAACTAAAACCTTTGCTCCGTTGTAAACGTTAAGGTTACGGTATTGAGGTTTGCCTGGGCTCCAGGAAAAACCTCGCTGAGAATTCAAGCCCTGCTTAAGGCCCAGTAATAGACGCTCACAAATGTAAATTCAAGTCTAACAGCCTTAGACCAAAAAACATTGCACAAGGAAATCTTTGGGCAAAATCCCTACCTGAGGAGTGTGATACACAAATACTAGTTTGGTCTGTGAAGCAACGGCACACACACTCTAAACAGAGTTCAAAGCCGGTCGCAAGCCTCTTGTAATCTCAAAAATAGTCAGAGAGGACTTCACTGGGAAGGATCCGACGGCCGATTTGCATTCCAAGAAAAAGCCTAGCAGGGGCTATTTGCAGGACCAATGGTGCGAGGAATATAACCGATGAATTGCCTGGCAGTGGAGAAATGTGATATATTCTGGTGAGTCATCCTTGACCGTGATTTGGACAAGTGGACACACACGTGTGTGTGTGTGTGTGTGTGTGTGTGTGAGAGCTGGTTTAAACACCAAAGTAAGCGGTCTCGGCATTAAAAACCTCCGGCCGTACCATAATGTGCTGATCGTTTTAAATGACCCGGGGCTTCAAATCATCGATTACCTCTTAGCACTCTGTGCCCATCTGCCCCCCCCCCCCCCCCACCGAGTGTGATCACTCTCATGCTAATGCGCTCTGATTGAAGACCTCTGGGCAGGAAACGACAGAACTGTTTTCCACTTTTTACCTCCCCAAAGCTGTTTACCTTTCATCACTGCTCCTGGCATCATGAAAACGGCCTTTTCTAATCTCCCATCTCATCTCGCCCCCCCCCCCAAATCCCAAAGGAAAAAAATAACAACAAAAAAACTCTATCGGCCCACACTTCCTACCAACAGCTAGGGGCATGCAACTTCCCTAGCATATGATTACAGCGAAAGGAAAACCTAGAACAAAGACCTCCAAGGACACCATTGTTCCTTCCCCGCGCAGTGTATGCAGAGATCTTATATTGAGACGTATATTCAGTGTAGTCCCGATAAAGGAACTCAACAGAGTCGGTGTTGAATTTCTAGAATGGGTTTTTTTTTAATCATTCATTAAGCTGTTTACGGTTCCATGTTGCTCTGTAAAGTGGGATGCTTCCTGCCACTGTGTATAGCTCATGTCTTTATGTAAAGACTGAACCTTTTAATGGACTGAAATGTCTCCGACAAGTAAGATCACAGCAGCTGTTTTTAATGTTACGTCTTTCTGGCCCACTGTGAGACGTTAGGTTGCCATCCTTCTTCCAAGCCCGAGTGTGGTAAACATACAGCCCAAACTACCTATTTTAAAAAACCATTCCCTAAACCATTGTTTTTGTCATTTACTTTCAATACGAGTCATAAAATAGATTTGATAAAGAAGGAGTTAATTTGTGAGAGGAAAGACAGCCGAGGGACTTTGAGATGAAGATGAAAGCTTTTCTTGAAAAAGAGCGTTTGTGAAGTGGAGGTTACCATCAGCGACAAGTGTGATGATTTCAGATCAATGGGCTCTCAAGGATGTTTGAAATTGATACATCACAGCCACAAGTAATAGAATTAACCACGCAAAATATGTTTCTGAGGACAAAATATGGATTATAGGAGGCTTTGCGATGATGACATTCAAAAGACAAGAGGTTCTCTTGCTCTTACTGGTCAACAACACTCGCCATCAGCGAAATGGTGCTGTGGTAGTTTACGAAAGCGTCAATCACACTTTAACGCACAGGCTTACAGTGTCATCTGGCAGCACGGACAAACCCTACAGAACATAACCATTGTCCCTGTTCTGATGTAGCAGGCTGAGTTTTGAGGGCACCCGAGGCACGCTCCGTTCAGTAAAGCATCCAGCGCTTCATCTCCGCTGCCACCAGACAGTTACCCAGCAACATGGCTCCCCGGGCTGGAATGTGGAATGTGGACAGGAGTAAAAAGACCCGTCATAAAAAGGGGAACCCCGTGTTCCCGCTTTGATCAGGGGCACCAGAGACATGCTGGTGGGGGATTTAGGGCGGGGAGGGGGTGTGCCTCCAACATTGCCACTGTACAAAACAATAGGAGGCTTTCAGGGAAAGCTACACTGTGGTGCCTGAAGAAACCGAGTTTTCTGACGTTCCTTTTGTGAAGACAGGGAAAGCAGTTCTTGCTGGAAAAATCCCATTAGCGGTTTTCCGTGCTCGCTGTAGTATACACGGCTTTCTCCAACAGGGATGAACACACGTACACACACACACACACACACACACACACACACACACACACACACACACACACACACACACACGATGGTCTGATACAGAGCAGAGGTTGGAAAATGAATAAGAGCCTTTTTATTCCCCCGAAGCGATAATAAGCTAGTATTTAACTCAGTAAAATAAATTAAATACTCAGGAAAAAAATTATTTTATTAAATGTCTTTAGTGGGTTGTTAAAGACTCGATTTGGCCCTAGCCTAGGTGTTATTATTTCAAGCAAAATGCTCCACAACACAATGCATGCTAAACTGTAATGTTTCACCTTTAAAACATCAAAAAGCTTTCAACAACATTTAGAAACAATATTAAAATATATTCCAAGCTTATTTCAATTTGTACTAACAGAGTACTTTAACAACATAATATAAAAATGAAGAATTAAATATGGGGCAATAGCTTGTCAAAGGAAAATAAGTGTTTCAATTTACACATTTGCCATAGAGACTAAACTCAGCAGTATCTCACATGAACATTTTTCTGCTTTTCATTTCATTGATTTTCTCAGAACTCAGAAAGGGCACCTAAAATATTTATGCTGTTGCTGTAGGCAGAGCTTTCACTCTTTTTAGATTTTATGTGAGACAGAGCGAGAGAGCAATTTTTAGTCCCTTATTATTTCTGATTATTATTACACATTTGCTTGACACATTAGTCCAAATGTGTACATTTGTTTTATGATTATGTTTAACATGATTTTCATGTTTCCTTCTGAGGGCCAATGGACATGGGCGGACAACATTAACGCTTTAAAAAAAAAGTCTTAATCATGTAATCAGCCTCAAAAGCCTACTCGTAATCTGTATTGGTCTCCCAGCCACCTGCGGGGGCAAATTCTTATTAGGAACACAGTTTAATGAAAGCCTAATATCTTGATTTAATATGTTGTGTATCCACCAAAGGGCACATAGATAAAGTCTAATTAAACCCCATCCTACATTGTTAAAAGCTTAGCCTCCAATTATAGCCCTGGGTGTGCTGCATTGTGGCTAGTCACAAAGTTGAGCATACTGTACCCCTGTTGACCCTTTCTGGCAGGTAATAGTGGATGGAAATTGATGCTGCTGCAAAATCATCCAGCATGCGTCATTTTCAGCAAAGGCACCCATCTCTAAACTTGGCAGAGCAAGGTAAAACATGCATTGTGATGAGCTGTTGAAACTGTCGTTTTCCCATTTTGCACTCTGTGTCTTTTGTTTTGTTTCTCTCCCCAGTGATGAATTGTTATTCAGAGAAAACAAAAACTTCCTCTTTTTGGAACAAACTCATTTTTAATGACAAGCCAGACTTTATGTTCTGACATTAACTATTCTCACTTCATGTCTAACCCTTTCCTTTCAAAAAAATCCCCCAGCCAGAAAATTCAATAATGGAAAGACTTAGATTGAACTAGACGACAATAACCATAAACACAAATAAAAAAAATACATTAAAATAAATACACACCGCTTACAACGTACAGTATCGACATGAAGCTTGCAGAAGTATCTGTTGAAAGACAAAATGCAGCTTTGAATTATTATGCATTACTATTATGTCATATTTATTACTGTTAAATCTGCAGGAAGGCATAACTATGGCATTTTAACTGTTATTTCTGACTGCTTAGAAATGTGTAGTTTGGGATACTTTTACACACGTGCAGACTCTATATTTGCATTCTAGTGTATTTTGCCCTTTAGTTGTTCACTCACAAAGACATGTTCATGTTAATCTCAACATATGAGACGAAAACCGTTGAGGTACAATTTGAAATGTTGTTACTAACGGAAACCAGGTTAGAAGGTCTAAAAAGCGGTGTATACCTCTATAAACCATATAGATTTATAGTTCATGGAAAACTTAAATAATTCAGTGAGCACATGTTTCAGTTCCACTTAGTCAAGGGTCCATAAAGTTGTTAAAATTCTGGTCCAGGGAGCAAACCAATTGGGGCACATCTCAACACGTTTAAAACTGCTATTAAAGTTATGTGCCTTCTACATTAATCGGTTTACAATCTTGGGGTGCATTAAGAAGCAAATCAAGCAAATTCCATACAGAAAAACTGCAGGAAAAAAACAGGTGTCATTAATGAAGCAATATAATTTATTTTACCCTAAAACGGTAACTTTTGAAAGAAGTTCCTAAACATCGAGCAAATCCATCGGACAAATACAAAGGCTTGTAATCGAAATCACTCCCTCGGCCCCCACCAACAAGTGATCTCTTTGTGGGATGTCACAGAGTGATAACTTTGGTTTCCATGGAGCTGGAGCGGGGGATAATGGATAATGTATGCACTCAAAAGCAAGAGAATTGCAGGTCCCCCGCTAAATTACTGTATTTTGTTTGTTTAATTTTTAAATACAGTTAATTCAGACATTTTGTTGAAGAAAATGTCTTTCGAGTCAAAGCAGAGAAGTGTAAATGAAATAAAACTGGCAATTTAACCAGCAATTAACTAAGCAGGGGTTTTGTCTAACACACATAAAACAGCCCGTGCCTGCTATTTGGGGTAGGGTAGAAATAGACTCATATTCACAATATTTATCTATTGACAGAAACTATACATATAAGGGAAATTAATGAAATCCCTGCCTGTTTATAGAAAGTACGGGCGGGGGGGGGGGGGGGGGGGGGTTATTTTATCAGCCAGGTTTAAGGAAAAAAAAAAATAATTTAACAAAAAACAAAAAAAA
>JAOYSI010031314.1:0-30970 GCA_025775065.1 Hiodon alosoides
ATGAAGAGAAGTCTGAATGAGAAAAAGTTTCCAGCGAAAAATATTTTTTTATATATATATATATATATATATATATATATATACACACACATACCTCCTCCGGAATCGAGGTAAGAACTTCTTCCCGTTGTCTGCCAAAATTAAAGCAGTGTTACAATGTTACAAGCCTGTCATGGGCCATTTACATAGGCCCAGAGTGGACTAATGATGCGCTCTTACTTACCTGTGCAATACTTAATTATAAAGCAGCCCACTGACAAAACCAACAGCGCGCTAATGACTCCGAGCATCACCCACAGTTCAGAAGACCCACAGAAATGGCCAAAACCTGCCAGACCAAGTACAGAGACGTCAGCATGAGTGGCAGAGCTAACAATGTAACACAAACATTTGTATTCCATCCCTTCTGCATGATTTGATGCAATGTGTTTTCGGTGATGAATGTGCAAAAGCTGCAATTTGCAGCGAAACTATGTACAGCACATAACCTGAATGGCTTGTCAGGGGATCTCAAGTTATACAACCAGATGTAGTGTAAAGTTTTGTGTTTTTAAAGTCACTTTTCACAAGAGCCTCTGCTAAGTAACTAATCTTGTAAAATTTGCAACATAAGGAAACAATAAACAAGAAAAAAGTGGGAAGCAGGACGTTTTTAAACCACTTAATCTTTGATTTACTCGGTGCTCTTTGTTTATAGCATTCCCTTTCATGCCGTTTAAAACAAAAATGCAATCAATTAGGTTAACATAAATACAACAGTTCTTGATTCCCCGATAAAATCAGTGCAACAATCCCCTTTAAACTCGCTGCAAAAAGGTTTAGTTTTTTTCAAAAAAGTGGCTGCTATCAACTACTGTTAATTTGAACTTGTACTCCTTTTTCTTTGCGCCAATTAACATTTAGTATTACGGAAATGAAGCTTAAGTGGATACACTGACTCTGCCTTTCCGGCAACTACAGACATATAACTTTGAAATGCTACAGAAAATCTCCACTTGTCGGCCTTAAATGTTAAAAGGGCAATGCTTTGCAGGACATTAAGCATCCCTTTCACATGCAATAAGTCTCTATTCTCTCGGTTCACTTATTTAAAAGTTCAAAGTATTTAAGTGTATTCATGTGTCGTTCACCTCTAGAACATAGATATTTAAATCTGACAGTGGCTACGTAATAAGTGGGTTCACCTGCCATTTTATGTATGCTGTTTATGCTTTGTATTGAGATACAGATTTTACCCATGGATAAAGACAGATACTAACCTGTCATTTGAGTGCAGTTGTGACATTTTGCCATGTCCGAAAGCCGCTCAACTTCTTCAAATGAAAAAGTATGGTTCCAAGAATGATGTACACTCTATTAATTCACATTATAGTCCTTCAAAATAGAAGGCAAAATTTATTTTTTCCTCCTTTGAAATAATACAAATAAAAATTCAGCGTGACGTCTGTCTATCCTCTGCACTGCGATCTGGTGGCTCAGAGATCAAGACTTGGGCTTGGTTTCTGGGGCTCTTGTTGCAGGATGCACGCTCAGCGTCTTCTGGCGTGCAAGAGGAGCCCAAGGCACTTTGCAGAAAACCACAGCCCTTCCTATGAAAACAAGAGAAACAGAGCTTGCTGCAGGAGGAAGATACAGTTTCATATGAGGGATCATGGCTCGTCTTCTTTTCAAAAGGATAACCTCATATGTAAACTGATAATGTTCATATTATCTGTATTGGAAGTGAAAAAATAAAAAAATAAAAACAGAATAAGTTAACTGCATTTAATTTACGAAGATGTAGCTGTCGTTTTCTTTGCAATAGCAGTATTGTTATATTTTTATTCACATTGTAAAGGATAAAGGATTTCAAAGGAAGAAAAAAACACTATTTTTTATTTTGTTAAGTGTTAACTTACATTCTTAGTTGCTCCAGATTCAACCAACATATTATTTAGCATTTTAACAGAAAAAAGGAAAACTCCATGATTTTCAGAAAGGACTTAGTTTAGGATCCTATAATTTAAATACACTTCATTCTTCTCTTGCAGCATAAGATCAAAATAGGCTAAAATTAGGAATTTAGATTTGCAAGATTTTTCTTTGAGGTTTAAGATATGACAATGGTACTTGGAGGAGGATTTCTTATACGTTATTTATAAACATGTGATAGTGAATGTTCACACACCTCTATTTCATTACGTGTTTCTAAAACTGTATTCCTTCTGCTCTGCGAAAAGGGGCGTGTTTACTACGTCGTCTACTACTTCTGCGCGGTCTGAAAAAACAGCCCTTTTTCATAGAGCAGTTCGCCTAGAACAAGTCATTGGCATACCTGTGTCAAAATGTTTAAAATTTGCCAAAACATACTTTTGCTTTTTCTTCTCGCCTTCCCATGTACACTGATGTCAGTCGGTAAGTCTTCTTTGTATATTTCGTTCCGTCTCAAATAACAGTTTAAATGTGGAAAACGGTTTGCATAGGAATTCTCCAGTTTGCGTTTTACATCGACGTGGCAAAATTTACAGAATTTCAATGAATGAAGAGTAAAAATAAAATAAAGATGAGTTACGTGGGAAAGTTTCCCGCACTACAGGGTGTTTATGTTAAACAACATAAACAAATTGTATTGCTAATGCAATATTATGGCTAAGTGGCCAAAAATGTTGTTATTATTCACAGAACTTGGCTGAAAACTTAACAGGAGTTATTGTAACACTAGGATTCGTCTGTCTTGGTTTGTCTATAAATTGTACAAAATGTGTTGGTTCGTCTAAAGCGCTCTTTTGCCTCAGTTTTCTATTTTTGACTATAGCCGACCACAGATGTTTGCCTCCACTTTCAGATATTTGACAAACTCAATAGGCTTGTTGTGTAGAAACACGTACCTCGTTAGAATAGCGATTCGGTGAGTTGTTCAACATAAGTAATATTTCAGATGATCTTTAAAAGTGTTTATTTATTATTTTGCTCTGAGCACCCCATTCCCCCTATCTTAGACGCGTCTTTGGTGACGTGTCCTAAGAAATTCCATTGCCAGAAGGCTAACGGCGCTCTTGGTTATTCGTTTTCAGAACGCTTGGGACTATTTAAAACCATTGTGTAGTATTTTAGTGTATAGACTACTCCACAATATGCATTGATTGATAAAGAAGTGCCAGTGCCAATAAGCAACAATGGCGGATGAACAATATTGAACTTTTCGGATAGTTGCAAGAAAATATCAACCCATAATAAATTTTTTTATTTTTTATTGAAACGGCGCTTACACTGTATCATTAAAAGAGACACACTGGAATTTTATTAAATTGGTCTAGTTCTAGGTGGTACGTATAGGGGGTTGCTCAAAGCCACTGATTGAAGGTATATCGTTAATTTCATCAGTAATATTACCATACCAAGCGTTGTAGGATGTCAGAAATGTAGTTTTGCCACATTAACAGATAACCGATAATTAGCTATTTTGGATGGTATTTTCTTTATATTCACCATTTTCTAATGTCATTTAGAAACAAATGAGTATATTTTTAAATAAATAGTACTTTAAAGACATTAGTAAATTGTGTCCAGTCAATGAATCCTTCCAACTCTGGCTGCTGCAGGGCAGGTGTTTGCAGATGGAGACCCTGCGGAGGAGCCACCCCAGGATTTTGTGGCAGTGGATGAGGACGGTGACAATGACGACGATGATGATGATGACGACGATGATGATGAAGGGGAGCTTGTTGAGGATGTCCATGTCTCTGATTCGGTGGGTGGTAATGAGTTAATAAATGACTAAAGGAAGCAGGCGGTGCCCCTTAATGCTATCCCGTCATGGCATCAGTCAGTGGTGAAGAGATGGTGTGTTGAACGATTTAGTGTCCCGCAGCACTGTGGGAATACGTTTGACCCTCAGCCTATTGGTGCAGGGAGCAGAAGATGAAGGCGAAAGCGAATCTGTAGGGGCAGAGGTGACCTCTCACCCCGATGCTGACACCACCATCGTATTTGTTGCCGGAGAAGGTGTGTTGAAATTTCTATAAATAAATATTTATGTAAAGTGTGATTGGCATTTTGTCCATTTTTTAAGTTTGGTCCCAGCCTTTCTCCCTAGTAGAAATTTTGGTGGAGGCTGTGATAATAACTAAAATTGATCTGCTTAATGTATTTCTCAAATTTGTGATTGTGTATTAATTCACAAAAAAATTGCTTGCATATTGTTTTTATCATAAAGGCAAACGATATAAACATTATAATGTGTCTTATGCATCATGAACAGATGGAGGAATTCTGTATTTTTAAATCAGGAATACAAGTTTTCCTTTGATAAACTGTTAATAAAAATGAAGTGTTTGGTTAATTTCAATAAGCAGTTGAGTGAAAATCGCAGATATTGTGTAGGTCCTGTGGGCTCAATGTACTGCCTCGGTCATTTTGGTAACCTAATATTTTCTGTGATTTTTGTTTTTCAGAGTTCCCTGCCAGCGAAATTGTCAAGTTCTTGGTGGGTTTCACCAACAAGGGCAGCCAGGACTTCACAGTTCACTCCCTGGAGGCTTCCTTCCGGTACCCCCAGGACTATCAGTTCTACGTTCAGAATGTGAGTGGAGGTTCAGAATGTTTCCCCATGCGCTGATTCAGTGGACGTGTCATGAGAGGCTGGTTTCTAACGGAGTAAAAAATCGCGTGCAGTTCACAGCCTTGCCCCTGAGCACTGTCGTGCAGCCTCAGAGGCAGGCAACCTTCGAGTATTCCTTCATCCCAGCCCAGCCAATGGCAGGACGCCCTTTTGGCCTGGTCATCCTCTTGAACTACCAGGACGCTGAGGTAAGCAACGTGATCTCAGCGTGAGAAATTATGTTCATGAATGCCTTAGCCTGGAAATGGCGGTGCTGAAGGACTGCCCAAAGTCTGATAAGTTGTCAGTTAAAGGTCTCCGTTGTCTCTCGTTGCCTACGCTTTGTTTTCTGTGGCACAGGGTAATGTTTACCAGAGTCCCATATACAACGAGACCGTCACCATCATCGAGCGTGAGGAAGGGCTGGATGGAGAAACGTAAGGCGGTTTCTGACGTGTCCCTCTGCACATTGCCCTCGCTGTGAATTCTGCAGTCTTGATATTTGCCTGGAATTTTCCGATTCTAAACCAATGTTTTATTAATGTAATTTCTTGTGGATTCTCACAGGATGTTCATGTACGTGTTTCTCTCTGGGCTTGTGGTCATGATTCTCTTCAGCATCTTCCAGGTGCTGGAATCTCGAACGGTACGGCTCTGCAGATAGTGTGTGTGTGTGTGAGTGTGTGTGTGTGTGTGTGTGCGTGTGCTTTGCATATAAATGCATTTTAATATTCTACACAGGGAGTTTGTGATTGATGATTTACAAGTCGAGTTTGAGTTTTCAATTCGAATTTTGTGGAGTTGTTCTTGGCGGTAACGGTGCTCATGGTAGTGATTACCCCTGTCTCCGTGCAGAGAAAGAGGCCGCTGGTGAAGGTGGAGACGGGCACCGGCAGTCTGAACAATGTAGATATCAGCTGGATCCCCCAGGAGACGCTGAACGCTATGAGTGAGTCCAGCACGACCACGTGATGTTTTAATAGTCAGGGTTCTGGTTCCTGGCTTGTTCTCCATCAGTAAATGTGTTCGAAGGCAAAGGAACCCACCCTTTTATAGGGTTTCTATTTAATTGGCTGTAGTTTGTAGTGAACATTTACTTGTTTGAGGTTCTGCATCTAAATTAGCATTTTAGAGTGGCAGGTTTACTTTTGTCGATTTTAACGAAGATGTAGAGTGCCTCAGACTTGTTTGCCTGCAACGCATTTTTATGACTAAGACTTTGTAGCCAGCATCTCCTTTGTAAAAGAGGATTTTTGTATTTTTGTTAAGGACCCTCTAGACCAACTCCCTCCCTCTTTGTTTTTGTTTTCAGATAAGACCTCCCCTCGAGCCTCCCCCAGGAAGCGTACCAAGAGAGCAGCTGGTACTGACCAGTAAATCTGACCGCCTCAGTCATGTGGTCAGACAAGTGTCTGAGGTCCTCCTGAACTCCTGCCTCACCAACAACCTTAAAGCTAAATGGATTAATCTACTCGTATAACAACTCTGAGAGACGCCTTTGGCCTATAAGCCAAGTGACAAAACGGGACAACGGTCTCCTGAGCATAAGGAAGCTTGTGTCTGTGAAAGTGCCTTTGATTAGTTGTCCTTTGTGGATTTAAACACTGCCTCCTGCTGGACGCTGCCTATAAAAGCAAGAAATTTGACCTTGTTTTTCTTTCGGTCCTATACTATGTTTAAAAATAGGTGTGTAGCATTGTGAACACTAGGCTACTGAGGATTCTTCGTAATTTAATTTTTTGCCATAACCAGGCTAAAATATTTTTCTATTTGGGAGAGAAAAACACTGACACTTGACATTTAGTTATTATGGTACTTTGCATGAGAAAAAAGTCTTACTTAGGAACAGTAAAGTGTCTATTTGCTCCAGGCTAAAATCTGTATTGGAGCTTTTGGAATCTGTTAATAACAAACATTGCTTTTCTCTGTCAAACACCGAGAGCATTTACTCTTGGGTCAAGTTCCATTCTTGCTCTTTGTGAATCTTAGAATAGACACTTTAATTTATTATGATAAAATGGCATGCATTAAATACATTTTTGATGCATAGGTAGCTATAGAGAATGTTAAACAGAACATTGCTATTTAATCAAGTGTTTATCTGGTCTTGGCAAAAAGTTTTAATGAACAATCTGAGCACTAACCGCCAAGTTCCAAGTGGCATACTTTAACGTGTAACGATGGCAACGTTTTACCACTTTCTTTTCCTGAAAGGGTTGTTTCAACACTCGATGAAATAATGTTCCTAATAAAAACCATCGCTGGAGCTGCAAATCGTTTTTATTTGTAGTCAAAATAACGGTAATCATGTCTTTCCTGTGGAACGTCCTATCACTCTAACACCTTTACCTTAAAACAGACACGTGTAAAATGACAAAGTTGCTGTAAAGACATAACCTTGCAGTCCCTGCTGGTTTTAAGGCGGACTCTTCAGTCATCTGGTCACCTGGTGCCGTAGTAGAAAATGTGGCCTGAAACTGTATACATTTATATAATTGGCTCTGATGAAAGATTTTTAATGTTTTCAGAGTTTCCTGAAAAATGGATCAAAAATAGTATCTTCAGTGCTGCAGGTCTATTTTGAGAGCAGAAAAAAGGGCTCATTTTGAAACCTTGGCTAAAAAGACATTTCCTTGGTTGTCCACAACCACTTATTTCTACACTAATACTGAGAGCATCGTTTCAAATTACTCCAAAATTAACAAATGCGTATAATAAAATGAATGGCTGAAATAGAATCAAATCCAACCAGTTTTGGACAAGTACAACCATTCATAAACAAGATACTCAAAACATACTTGGACCTCAGCAGTTGCTGGAACTTACTTCATTGTTTAAAAAAAAAAATGTTATCAATAGGTAAAAGTAAACGGAAGGTTTGTGGCAAGATTCCCATGTAAAATATATTTTTTTAAAATTATCAGAAGTTAGTCCAAAAATAACATTGAATGGTGGAGTGACGGGCAGATGTAGAGCTTCCAAAAATGTATTCTGCTCCCTCCTGAGTTATGGTCCAATGCCCAGTTCTGCTTGTTCTTCTGATTACAAAACCCGTTTCCATCTACCCAAATGAGAAAAACAGACAATGGGTTTGACTTACGTGTGTGTATTTTTGGTCCACCCTGGATATAGAAATGTTCTGAAGAACAAAGATGACTTCAGAGGCTATGTTAGCAGATTAGCTTTAATTTCTTCATACACCACCACTGTGAAATTATACACTGAAATTGACACAATACTGACTGATTTTCAAATCCCTTATCATTACCACATGCTTGAATGCCGGCTGAGACCGGGGGATTTATGTTCATTCCACTGATTTATATGTTTGTTTAGCTATTGGTAACCATAAAATCAGACAAATTAGGAATGATACAATACATTTTGACTCCCTCTTATTCATAAGTTTGTTGAACACAACTCCCCAGTTTCCACAGCTGTTGCATTGTTTCTCCATTAGGTGGCAGAGTGGAGCTGCTTTACCCTCGAGTGCAACATCTACACTCTCTTCACAATTTTTATTGCACCCTCACTTCTAAATAGAACATTTATTCTTGTGCCACATATACATTAAACCAAAGTCTGAGTTTCATTGTCATTAAAGCGCTTCTTGGACATACAACAGAACAAAAAATGCTGGAAAAAATATAATTAACTTTAAAAATTTTTTTTAAAAAATGCCAAAAATGTTGCTTTAAGACTTTGCACTCAAACAAAAACGGATCTAGAAAACATTTTTCACTTGTATTCCCAGGAAATTGTTGTAGAACCATTTGAAAAGCTTGAGCATCCAACATAGTGGAAACGTATTTCTTCCTCACCTTTACACCGCTAGTTCAACACAGCACACTGATGCTGTCGCATGAATGGAACGTAGATCAGAATATTTGCATCAGGTACACACCAATCTGTTTAAGATTCAATCAATGTGGGTGCTTCTCTAAATTATGAAGTTAACCCTTTACATACCCACATACATACAGACACAGCATGCCTTGACTGACATCAGAAACCTAGCTCTCACCTCATGATACGCGCCACCCTCCACTTACTGATTTATTGACAACACCTTGGCGCTCGAGTAATAGCTGTGGTCTTCCTTGCCACGGCCACACTCAACCAGATATAAATGAGTGATTACAACACAGGTCTGTTTACCACAGAGGTTTCTCAACCATTCCCTCAAAGACCGGAAGTGCACAGAGGTCAGATGCTTACGGGAGAAACAGTCACGTTTGTTGGGCAAAAAATGACCGAAAACACTGCTAGCACATCAAGTAATTTGAGCGGTTCTATTTTTCTGTTACTGTAAACCCTGAGAGTAAGCCATTTTAGAATGTCTGAAAAGCCTCTCACTTCTGACCATGGCAATTAATAAAAGCATGAGCTAATCAACGAGACCTCACAGAAGACTGCTTTTAAGTGAAATCCTTTTAGCTTGGTTGCTCATAACAGGAAAAAAAGGTTGTCAATACCAGTTATAGTCAATGACAGTACTGTTAATGACAGACGGTACAATTAGTTTGACACATGACCTTGTATACATGTAATAAAGAACTTCTGAAAGCAAACATGCTGATAAATGCAGCTGAAAGAGGTAAGAACAAGACATCTCACCACATCCTAAAGAAGCCATTGACAAGTAAACAGTCCAGCAGATGCTGCAGATTACAGTGCTGGACTCGTAACCGATTGGTTGCAGGCTCAAGTTCCCGTAAGGGCTGTGCCACTGTACCTTTGAGAGAGGTATAACTGTATTTATGGGCAGTGTAAAATCCCAGAGCAAGCAAGCTCAAAATAAGGCCTCTGCTGCGTAATGCATCAGAATATTTATTTTTAATTATCCATTGAGGAAATAATTACACTAAGATATTTGTACGATGTCTGCTTCATTCATAATTCCATTGGTTTCATTCCCAAATCCACTGGCATTTAAAAATTGCTTCACTACAGGGCCAACAGTCACATTATTTACTACACACATTTTTTTGTTCAGTTGGAACCTGACAGCTAATGTTTAGCTTTGGCGCACAGGCAGCGTAGCAATTTCACATGATTGGTGCTGGCTGACCGCGAGACCAAGCAAGCGGGATGGACTGGAGCAGTCCCTTCCACCTGTCACTCATCAGACAAGGAAGGACTCAAAATGACTGTACTCTACACCTAAAGCCAAGTAACCTAAACAACGGCTTACAACGCCAGATCAAAAGCTGTTAAAGGTACACAGTACAATCTAGTATTGCACACACCATGAATGGTTGAACAGACATTGTTTATAAAATCATATTAACTTCTTCAAAGACTCATTGCTGAGCCCTATTTGGTGTGAGGCTGCATTAAAAAAAAAAAAAAGTAATGGAAAGATTTTTATTAAATTAGAGGAAGTAATACATCTGTAGAATTCTAGAATTTTATTCTAGAAACATAGTTGGAAAAGGATGGGAAAGAAATGTCTTTGTGTAGTTAAAAGGCTCTCACGGAGCGACTCGTGTTCAGAATAGTTTGGGCACAATCAAACAGCACACAAGAGACCCCTATCCTGGTTTCACAACATTTACTAGCTAGTTAGCATCCAAATGAAGAAATCACTGTAATAACCTCTTCATATTATCCTAAGACAAGAAAGCAAGTTGAGCGGGAATACTAAAATTCCAGTGGTAGAGGTTAAAAAATAAATACTGCAACATCCGTAAAATAACCACCGCTGGGTCCATTTCCTCGAGTTCTTTTTGTTGCCAGTTATACCATAGCACATATCCTAGATTCTCTTCCATCAAACAAAAGGTTCAACGCCACACCTTTCAACCATGCTCTTCAATGGCATTTACTGTCCCAGTGGGCCGCAAAGCAGGCCCGGATCAGAGGTTTGATTTGGGTCCGCTGTTGACCGGGATGGCGCGAAGCTCAGTCCGCATGCACAGGTACTCCCCGATCACCGCCATCAGCGCCATGCACGCTACGTTAACAAGCCACCAGGAGAGGGCGGCTGGAAGGTGGGCGTTGTAGATCCAGCAGCCAATCATGTGGAAGAAGTGAACGGTCACTGTGAAGTCCAGGCACTGTTTCCCACGCCGGATGAAAAACCACAGACCCAGCGCACTAGTAAAAACAAAACCAGAACCGTGCGTAATCAGTAAACGGTCTGGCATGGTTAACTGTACTTAGCAACAGGCTACACAGGGCTAAATCGTCCTACCATGTGAGCGAGTTAAGGATGAACGCCATCATAGAGAGTCGGCCATGAGGTGTAGAGAATCCAAGAACCTGCAGCCACATACACATCATGAAGTCACAAGCGGACATTCGCGGTCTTGTCGGCAGCAGAACCCGTGCAGGCAAACGGGTGCGCGAAAACGACGGATACTCACTTCGTAGTTAAAGATCTGGTCCAGGGATCGGTTGTTCTGCGCTAGGCTATCCACCCCGGCCAGCCACAAACCCAGGAAGCTATAGTAGATGCACTGCATCAATATGATCTGCGAGACAATGAGAACCGGGTCCCATATGTAGCTCCGGAAATGGCTCGCCATTCCAAAAACCACAGCCAGGGACGGACGTCGAGGGAAGGCTAGGCTGCCTGCTACGGACACTCCACCAACCCAGTTCACAGAACTGCAGCAGTTTAACCCACAATAATGTACATTGAAGGGTTCTTGGGATAATTATCTGGGGGGGGAGAAAAAGCAAGGAAAAAACAACAACAACATTCAGTAACTAAGTATTTAGACTGTTTAATGTTGTTGGACCACATTCGTTTTGAGCCCAAGCTAAAGTTCTAAGCTATTTCAAGATTAAACAGTGAAAGGCTAGGGTATATACCCCATGGATGACTTTTATAATGCGCACTAATTAAGTTCCCACTGCTGGGCTGAACATTCAATAGAAAAGATAACACAAACTAATTAAACACTGCGATGCACTTATTTTTCCTCAGCAACCTTTGCCTCAATTTCAAACTTAACTGCAGTACAACTTGTGTAATACTAGTTGTAGTAAAGGCCCATTGAATAGAAAGTAAGATGCAAGAAGCAGATTGGGGTGGCAAGTTACAGAACAAGCCATGTAAAGCTAAAAGCTAAAATGTTTACCACCCGAAAATAAAGTACCGATCGCTATAATAACAGTAACATTGAACTAACGGCGTCTAAACTAAAACTTGAATATAACACGGTTTACTACTTTCCAGTGGTAGCTTTGTATTATAATTACCCCGAACTGCGAACAGGCACCCTACTACTTAGAATGCAATCGACTCATATCTTCAATAGCTCGGGAGACATGAAGCTACTATTTACAACTTCACACTAACACTGGAGTTAAGAAAACAAACATACCTCACCGAACCGGTTGGTGCTAACAAGCTAGTCGTAATGGCCTTCCGTCCAACGTCCTTCTGCTTTCTTAATCTAGACGTCGAGATGGGAATGAAGTCTCTCCGGTTTAAATGAAATCGTTTTTAGGAAATGTAAATAGAAATCTAATCAGCAAACATGTCCAAGTCATCAGAGAACTTTACACTGTAAAGCAGGGGCAAAACAACAGTAAAAAGCTGTGTCGTAAAGCACAGCGCAGACAAACAGCCAGATGTGATTGGCGTTAGAATCGGAAATACTCCTTTGCGATTGGGTAACCCTTGATCCCTCTTTTTTTACAGGAAATAATCAATGACGCCTTTTCGCCGTCTGCGTTTTAGACTGGGTCTGCACATGACGTCACCGGTCAACGCAGACGGCATTTATGTAATGAATGTGTGTCCGAATGTTTTTTTTTATTTAGGTTTGATGTACTGTTGGGAGCTGTTTTAGTGTTATTCACTCATCCAGGACAGGTAGCGCTGTCACGTTAACTAAACTAAAGTGACTTTTATTTTGACGTCTTTTTTTGTTTTAGGTATCAGGTGTCCTGACATTTCTCCTACCCGTCAGATTGTCCCACTAGGGCGTATATAACGTCATTTTAGTCACGCCGAACCACACGCCCATATTTTTTTTACTACTTTTTTTGCGCATAGATTTTTTTTCGTTTTCGATTTTTGACTATTTCTGTAATTTTTTTATTTGTTTGCATTTTTCATATAAAAATTAAGCTAGATAGACACATGGTACACACATGGTGTCGATTTGTCCTACCGTTTCAGATTTTCCTGCCGTAAAATAAACAGGTAGGATGATTTTACAGTGCAAAATACCGTATCAGATTGTCCTATCAGTCTAAAAAAACGAGTAGGATGGTTTTACAGTGCAAAATACCTCATGAGATGTGGTATATGGATCGTTAGATATAGCTATAATTTTGCGCTATGGTAGGAAAATCTACTGATAAAAGTATATAAGCAGCATTTATTTTAATATATGGGAGGTCATTGTCGTCAAAAACCAGCATATTGACTCAAATGATAATATACCTAATTCAAACAATTTATTACCTAGGTATACCTTTTTTTTGTTTTGGTTTTAAGACAATAACTTGGATAATAAAAATGTAATACATTCATCATACATTTGTTCGAATGTACGATGATATTTCATATTTGGACGGATTTGATTGATTACAACGGAAACCATATCCATACTCGTTTATGTTGCCCCGGCTTTAGTAATTCATGTTAAATTAATTAAGAAGTAACCCATGTACATTTTAATTCGGCTACACATGTCCCCCTAAAAATACGTTCTAACAAGGAATTATAGAGGACTAAACATGATCGACTTTGACTTAGTAGCAGTCTATGCTAAAAATAAATTGGTCACGATAATTTGTTTGCAACATTCTAAGCTCACTCCGTTACCCTTTGACTTGATCCCGACAATTGTAATTCCATTCAGCTGCGCATAAATTGATCTAATTATTGCCCATTTGGCTTTCATTTTAAATTAAGTTTGATTTTATCATGTATGGCCCGAGGAGGCGGCGCGATGCAGCACGGCATTAACGTCCATCAAATGCATAATTCATTTTGAGTTTTAACATTGCCCATACTATAGAAAACAATAATTGTTTTTTACTCGAATCAATACGGTAATTCGACGAGTGGTACAAGGGTCATTTTAATGATCGTTAATTTTCCCATTCTGGTGTAATTCGCAGTTCGTGCAGGAGAGGGAGAGCTAACCCAGTACATCAATTATGCGTGGAGGCTGAGGAAGCCGTGATTATTCATTTTGCGGACTTTTTGCCCACGTAGCACAATGACGGAGACAACGGTAACGATGATTAACCAATGGAGTTTTATCTTATTTATTTTCACATTCTAATCTGAAAAACATTTTCTAAAAATATTAACTAAATTCCCAGAGATTATAGATGAATTGGTCTTTGTAATACAATTTAACCATGTCTTAAGATGTGCAAATACAATTTACTCAATTGTCCAATTTTCTATCAGGGATTAATCATGAATAAAAGTTGTTAAGAAAGTTGGTCAAAAAGAAAGGAAGAGAAAAACAAACTTGAGCCCAAGGGGAACATGGATGTGTAGTGCTAAGTGTAGACACAAAATGTTGCTTACAGAATTGTCAACATTTAAATATAGTAAACCATGTAGTTTTAAACATAGGTAACTAGGAGAAGGTATATCACTGGTCACTGTGTTGATGCACTTGGAACACAGAGGGAAATTTCATATACAAAAATGATGCTGTGCCTATGGAGGACCAAGGCCTGGAAGTTCCTAGGTTGACACAAGTTTGTCATCAAACCGGACAATGTGATTTTTCACCACTCTGATTTTGTCAGGGAGCGGTTTGAACCAGCACCAGCATTTTACAACGGTGTTTCTCCTCTATAGTAGTCTTTCTGTGCCTGGACTCTCATCCACATTGTCAAAGCACTTTGCAGGGTGCCATTACTCCTGCTGTAGGAATGTATCCGTCATGGAAGACATTTTTATTTCATGCTGTTTGTGACAATGTTTGCATTACAGATTGCATTACTCTGGATAAAGGTGTCCGCTAAATTAAATTACAATAATGATGATGAATATTGGATATACATGTTTATCATTATTATTATTGCTACGTACACACTTTGTAGTACACCATTTAGTAAAAACTTAAAGGATGCCGTTAACAATAAAACAAAGTGATTTTGACTTTGGGGAAAAAAAAACCTCTGAAATGTTTGGTCTCAGTCTTTCCTTCTGAAGCTACATTATTTTGGAGGGAAACTAGGAGGCAATGTGTTGTGGCTAGAACTCTGCTTTCCATTAAAAAATTAATTTCATGCTGAAGAGACTTTTGGCAAATGCTACACTGCAGATGCAAACGACAGAGAAAATGTAGGCCTGTGTGGACCCTCAAACAACAAGGGTCCCATCGACCAGTGCAGCTGCTGCAGCTTTACTGTTCCTGGTTTCAAAGATGTTTCCACCTGGATCGAAGTCGGTTAGAAAAAACACGTATGCATTAGCTTCTCATCGACAGCAATTTCAAGATGGACGGAAAACAAGAATTTTGTAACTGGCCAAAAATTCTCATGATTGGCTAACTCCCTTTCATCGGATTGGTCACCGCCGGCTAACCGGAAGTGTGCGGCGCTCAAGTTGAAAAATGAAATGAAAAAAAAACTTTGGCGCACAGTTTCCCCCTCGTGGCGCACACCGCCTAGACCTGCTTCAATGTGCTGGGAGTTTGCGCAGGCCTCCTCATTGGGAAAGAATGCCCTTTTCCGATTTGCTACTGCGCACCGCTCTCTGTGTAACCCTAGTCTTACAGTTTCCATTACGTCAGGGGGCTAAAGACAATGGATAATCCTCAGCAAAGTAAGAAAAGACTGTGTTGCTACGACAAAGGAAAAGAGAGAGCACACAACTGGCTCAAGTAGGTGTCAGGAGATTCTCAAAACACTGTTCAGGCAAAACTGACCACTTGTTCTGAAGGAGCAGGCACTTCTCTGAAGCTGTGTGGTTAGAAAATGAGTACCAGTTCAAGAACACGGCAATACAAAAATTGAAATCAGAATACATTTTTTCTGGGTCTCATGTTTTTATTACAATTATGTTTGATTCACTTCTCAACATATTGAATATATTTGATACTTACCACGTTTCTTACAGTGGTATTTCATGATGGTGTATTGTTGTGGATGAAAGTGAACTACATAAGATGATGACTTATTATGTACATTTATAAGCTCTCCATGTAATATTTGCCATTTTCGAGTTCAACTATACGTAAATTCAATGTTTTTATGAGATATGACTGCAAAATTTGATACTTTTTTTTTGCACTCATATGTGAAAAACGCACAAACATGTTTCACTGATTACCTTGTAATTTGACCATCTTTAGCTCTAGAAACATATGCAATTCTAAGCTTGGTACAAAGAGTATACATACCAGATTTTGATCAGACTGACGGCTTCCCTGTTGGAACTCTGACAATATTTTTTTTTCTTCAGTTACAATAGTTGAATGAAAAATGGGACACAAATCTGTTAACATTATTAATTAGCAAAAATCCTTAAGTGTAATCCTGAACTCGCACAGCATGAATTTAGTGTTAGAATGTCTTACTTTAACAGTTCAGTGATTTATTGAGGTAATTAAGGATAGTTACCTTCCTCAGAGGTACAACAGCAGTGTCCCTCTCAGAATTTGAACCTCCCCTCCTGTCCAACCTCACCAGTCCATTCTCCACTACCCCTGGCCTAGATAAAACAATGTGATACAATGGCCTAGGCATTATTCACCCGGATGCTATACAATGCTGTTTTTTTTAGGGAACACGAGTAATCAATCTTCATATAGAGGCTACTGTAATTAATTTAAACCAGGAGTTTCACATTGCTAAAACAAATCACCCAATGTTCTACAAATTATGTGCCTCATCCTCCACAGAGCAGAGGTACCCTCTCTATCCTACCTTACCCAGCAGCTGTTTTCCCCGGGAGCCTCAGCTGACTCTCCATGCAGACAACCACAGTGTTTGATGTGCCTGGCTTGTTGTATTTGGCTTTAGCATTGCCCAGGGCTCAAACCCTCCAAAGAAAGAAATCCTCAAGTTTCATCTAATCCTTTGTCTCCTGTTTATGGACTCCATTAGGGGGGGGGGGGGGTGTAGCTGGCAGGTTCAGTATCAAAAACATATGCTTTTTTTATACAGAAGCTTGGAACTGTGGAACTGTCTATGCTTTTTGTATGTCTGCGGACAGAGGGAACTTCCTGGGGAGGTGCTAGGTGGATGCCTCCCTCTCCTCACTGATCTTCGGCCAAATCGCCCCTCAGCCGTTTCCTAGGGCCTCCGGCCTCCAGCCTCCACGCAGCCACCCTGCCTTCCCTAGCCTCCTCCGCGGGGCCCCGCTCAGCAACCCTCGAAGTCTCCGGTGCCGTGGCGGCACTGTGGATGCTTGTGAAGTCACAGAGGAATTCCGGCGTCTTAGCTGTTACGGCTTCAGGTTGGCGCGGTGTTTCCTGTGTTTCATATTTTTCTCTCTTTTCTGCCTTAAATCATTCTGGCCCATCCGCAGAGAAACAGCCAACATTCCAAAAAAAAACGTGGACCGCAGAGGGTAGAGAGACGTCGTTTTGGAGCCGGGGTGGAAAACATGGGGCACTGGTAATTTTGGGGCTTTCACGACTTGGAAGGGTTGGAAAGCCAGGAGACAGCAGGTGTTGACAAAAAGCATTGCAGCTATCTTAGCTATATGTGTATCCTTCTATTAATATACTTATTTTCCTTTAGTGTTGACAGATATCAAAGTAATATTTTTGTGCAAACATTCTTCTATATTAAAATGTGCAGAATGAACATTTTTTTTTGTAATAAATAACTATTTACCTTGGTATCATCACTTGCTACAGCTCTAGGCCGTCTAAGGCGACTGCAATCAAGCTGGTGACTCCCTAGGGAATAAGTAGTTCGTTAAATGTAGTACATTGTACACTAGATTTTGCGTTTCGCTGGAAAACTATTTTCCAATGCACTGTAGCGGACCAGTTAGCTAGTTAGCGAACCAGTCTTGCAAGCGCAGCGTGTCTTTCGAAGCACGTATACAGTGTTCAGTCGAAAACAATAGGTTGTTATTTGCGACGAAAGAAAAACAATGAATTATGAAAACGAAAATGTTGGTTGTTTTAACATCGATAATGCATTGAAAGTTTTATTCTGGTTGAAAAAAAAAAAAACACGCCTTCAAATTATGTAAGACTAATGTTAGTATCCATTTTATTTTATTATAGAATTAGACCAATTTAACGTGAAACAGCAGGCTATTTCTACCAGTAGTATTCACAAGAAGAGATATGCCCCGTTTTACAATAAAAAAATTATTATACAGATACGCAGATCTATGGGCATTTCTCTGAACAAAGATACTAAGAACACAAGGAAAAAAACAGTAATAAAATGGCTGCCAAAAAAAGGGTTTAATGTATAAATCATAACGAGTTTGTAAATGATAATTATAAAGAATGGATTAAATGGATCTTCTTAAATACCTTATAGCTATTTTTTTTTAAATAACGTATAAGTTAAGCTACATATCTGCCTGCTTCTTTTTCACGTTACCTTACTCAACTCTGTCCGTGTGTCAGTTTGATTTTGCGTTAAAGCCAAATCAGATTGCTGAATTTATTTTTGAAAATATGAAAATCCTGAGTTGGTTCTAAAGACATATTTTCAAAAGATCATCAGGTTAACACACGCACACAAAAAAGATTATATACAAAAAAATAACTACTATATATAGATATATAATTAATAATTAACGAAAAATAAAAGCATTTGTCCATAGTATTTAATTAAATTAGTTTATTATTCGATTATAACAGACCACCGAAAATTTAAAAAGAAAACCCTTATATACAAATAACAGCTAAAACCATATGACAAAGTGTTAGACACATGCAAAGTCCAAAAAAAAACAAAAAAAAAAACCCATACCATTTTATTACATACAGGTGATATATATTTAAACATTTAGTAAGGAAAAAACAAACAAACAAACAAAAAAATAACAACAACAAATATACATCCAGCTACTGTGGCCCATCTTTTACAGAGAATCCAATCATCAGTATATCAGCTCTATTTCTGGAAAGTTTCTAGCGCTGCCAATAAATCCTTTATAAATTAAATAAGTGATTTTGCCGGTGCACAGGCAAAGGCATACCCACCACTGTGGGTTAAGGCAGCTCACGGTGTCACGCAAACTGGATTCTTCTTTTCAGTGTTACGCTGCAGGACTTCAAGACTGAGTTTTCAAGCATTGTCATTTTTTATTGAGTCCAAGAGGCTTAATTCCCAGCTGCTGATTGTTAAAAAAAAAGGACACACACACACATACAGATTTCATTATGGGGAAAATGCCATTTTACAATAGCATAACCAACGGAGAAACCAAAACCAACGCAGAAATACAGGCAATTGGGTCTGAAGCGTAAGGCCTATTGTTTTCAAAAGATATGCCTTTTTCATTCGATATTCTGGTGAAAGACTTAGACAATGTAAACCGCCGCTAGCCAGCTAATATCACAGAGAATTTTCTTTCTTTTACCATCATCCAATGGTGAATCACAGACAGCGACTATACTTTAACTTACACAAAATAACCTCGGCTTCTCATTCTTAAACATTTTACTTGATTTATTGTGAGATGTCTTCATAATGTTATATGCGTGTATAACATTCTTCTTTTTTAGTACACGGCAATTATAAATAACTTTCAATACCAATTTCTCATAATGCTAACCAATGGATTTGTACTGCTAAGACCATTTGCATTTAGTTTTTAGACTGTCATAGAGAAATTTCTTTTGGCTTTCATAATTGGCCATAATTGCCCATTCTTTGACATTTCAGTATGGCATTAATATTCCTTACATCAGATTCCACAAAGCCTACACTAACTATTAATGACCCTTTACAAGTAAAAAAAAAAAAAAAAAACTGAAAAACTGGATTCCCATCAAAGTTCCTTTTGTTCAGTGCAAGTTTCCACAGTCTAAAGTGAGATGCATCTGCAGAAGAAGTCTTGAAATCCTCTCATATTCGTTGCATTGAAGTCCAGAAAGATTTTCAGTAATCTTGCATTTCCCTGCTGATATACACATTGGTCCCTTATTTCGCTTTTGTGTTGTGATGCATAATGAGGTCCATTTGTCCATTGGTATATGATAGGTGGACTAATAGGCAGAAGATTTATGGTGGCCGATGCCCCCTAGAGGTAGTCCAACTCTAGTGCATGGCTAAGGGCCTCCAGGTCAGCTCTGCATGAGACCCTCCAAAATGGCATGTTCTTCTGTTAGAGACAAAGGGAAAACTGTAGATACTGCTGGAGGGAGTCAACACGTCTCATTTTCTGCGCTAACGGTAGTTGTCTTCCGTAACATTTTTGAGGAAGAAAAAGCAAATGTATTTACCTTCTTGGCAACAGACTCCTCTTCTACCCCATCACCCACAACCACGTACACGGCACGGCGACCAAACCTCTGCGTCACACGTTCAAAGCAGCTCTCTTTTCCTGTCACACACAGAATCACGCATGGGATGCACGTTTGTTTAATTGGTGAAATTAGGATTAAATAAATAAAAAACCTGTGACCTATCAGTGTAATTATAACTGTAGCTTCCAACAACTGACCTGTCTTGGTCGCACTGTAGATGTTTTCAATGGGGAAAGCCGTTCCCAAGCCATACAGCAGAACCTTGGACAAGGCCGGAATGAGCTGGGTGGTGGTGACCAGTACATTCACGCAGTTTGGCCTGGAAAGGAAAAGCAACGCAGTGAACGGGATGTCATGCACGTTTCTCATCGGTCAATCTTCGCTCAAGGTCCAAACAGAGGTGCACGAGGGAGGATGGAGGAGGCGTGACAAGGACAATTGTGTTGTAACAGCTGGTGTGTGGCGGCCGTTCCGTGGTGAAGCTGCCCTCCTCACCTGGCGTTAATAAGGGAAAGGGCCTTCAGCGCATGAGTCAGCCACAGGTCCGTCAGGACCTCCATCTCCCTGCGTAGCTGCAGCCACTCTTCTCGCTTGGGGTTGCCTAGCAAGCCTGCCAATCAGAGGACACGAAGACCTTAATAAACCACCCGCTGATGCCCGCCTGGACCAATCAGGTCTCAATTAGGGGCACACAAACCAGATAAGGTAGATAATGGTGAGAAGGTGAATTTGTTTAAACGTGCTAACGCAGAACTTCGGAGGGGTGAAGATACGCCACCCTTTTTAAAGTACTGCTTCCTACAAAAGTGACATTATCGTCCACAGCCATTGTAATTTTGTACCCTCTGTGGAGCCAAACTAGTTTTCCATACCTCTCCCCATATTACTGGGTCTTTTATAAAAATCAATGGGCAGCAAATGTGCTATTTTAGTCATTTAAAGTGGAATAAAATGAAAATCGTATACCAGATAGCTGTTTTCCCGAATTTTGGTTGTGTTTCATAATAAAGTTTTGCCATACTCTTGTGAAAGGCAGAAGAGTGGTGCACTTCAGGGGTAAGTTTTACTGGGACAAAGTTTAACAATCACTGACTCATATACAAGACAATGAGTCACCTGTGACTCTTTCACCAAGATAATTGGTGTCTACACTGTGTAACAGTTTCTTTCTTTCTATGTAAAGACAAAGACTTGCATTTTGCTTTTGTTTTTGCCCTCTGTTGCTGCTGCTGCAAAAAAACATTTCACCTCCTGTTTTTGTACGTGTGGTAGACCTCACCCCCAACATTGTTTTTGTACGTGTTGTCGACCTCACCCCCCAACATTGTTTTTGTACGTGTTGTCGACCTCACCCCCCAACATTGTTTTTATACGTATGGTAGACCTCACCCCCAACATTGTTTTTGTACGTGTGGTAGACCTCACCCCCCAACATTGTTTTTGTACGTATGGTAGACCTCACCTCCCACATTGTTTTTGTACGTGTGGTAGACCTCACCCCCCCAACATTGTTTTTGTACGTGTTGTAGACCTCACCCCCCAAAACTGTATTTGTACGTGTGGTAGACCTCACCTCCCACATTGTTTTTGTACGCGTTGTAGACCTCCTTGACACGTCGATAGCGGAACGCCAGTTTTCTCATCCAGTCCACTCCCCCATGAACCCCCGATCCAAGACACAGCGTAGCACCCCCTGCTGGGCTTTGGAAGCCATCGGCCCCAAAGTTATAGGTGCTGCAAATATATTTAAATAATTTAAAATTTCAATAATCTAAGAGTCACAATCATTAACAATGAATGTATAAATACATATAAAGTATTATAATGCACAATTATAAAAGCATACCATCACTGAACTTGACCACACACATGCACACACACAGACTACACTGTAGTCTACCATAGCTCAGAATCAGCTGGATTTTATATGACAACACCAGGCAGATTATGGCCCTAGTAATACCTGACACAACACATTCGTGCCCAACAAAGAGATAATGTTAATTAACATTTTCTGGAAAGAAATTTAAGGGAGTAAAAAGGGGGTAAAGATTGGATGGCATGCTGGTTGGCTCTCTTCTGCAGCTCTTCGCCCGCCCACACAAACACAGGGACCCGCCTGACCCGCTTGAGTGCGGAGCAGACCGGGCTCATTAAGGAAACCCCGTACCTCAAGTCCTGCCCATTGTCATCTGAGGCCACGTCATCAATGTGAACTTGGTCGCATTCCTGGGAAATGAAAGGAAATCGGATCTATCAGAAGACGGTGTGGGTTACGGTTGTGCAAGCTGCCATCCACCGACAGGTTTTTACTCGGCAAGCCCGAAGGCATGGGGTGGCGGGGCGAAAGACTTAGGGAGCGGGGTAGGAGCCATGACCCAAGACATCCAGGCACCTCCGTCACCCAGAAACACCTCCACCCAGAGCCACTCTACCTCCATGAAACCGCATTCCAAATCACCGCCAAAAGACGCATAACCTAGCAACTTGTCGTTAGGTACCGACGTACAGAACGTACATCATTGTCTTTCTCAATTGGATTAGGTATTGGAAATGTTTTCTTTTCTACACAGTGACAGGTACTATAAATATGTGACAGAAAGTACATTGGCAGTTGGAGTAAAATGGTGCATTCTGAAAAGAGCTTAACACCCAAGACAATGCCTGGCAGTGCCTGGCAGTGCCTGGCAATGCCTGGCATTTTTTCTCTGTCTAAAAAAATGTGTCTTCCAATGAACTGTTTTTGTCTCATTTTTGTCTCGCTATACCCAACTCGCATGCTATTTTCACATGGCCGGGGGAGACTGACGTCCTGTCTAGAGCTATCGCGTTTCGGGTAGCCGTAGACGGGCTAGGACGCTAATTCATTTTGCTGTCACATATCTGGATCCTCTGGCCCCGTGCCCCCAGGCCGCACGAAGGTGACCCACACAGTTACACTTCTATTTTCTGACTCATCATCCCATGAGGATCTTTAAATCCCATCATCTTTAAATCATCGGCACAATCCACACCATTCTGTTTGTATCTTAGAACTGAGGTATGTTTTAAAACGCAGCTTTTTTGCCAAATACTATAAATTTGCAAACGTAAGTTTTTTACGTACATTATTATTGAAAAACCGCTCTAGGTCTTCGAGTCACGGACCTTATGAAAAATGCAGCTGTCCACGACCTAATTGAACTGGCCTAAACTTTGAACCTTCCCAGCTCCCAGCTCTTAATCTTCTCTGAGTTATTTTGCCTGTGGCAGCCCCTGGCTCAGCTGTCAGGTTTGAAAGGAGCCTCCATGAATTACACGGCGTCCTCGTCCTTCATGTGTGGCGAGAGGGGCGGCGGGGTAATCGCTGAGACAAAAAAAAGTCATTAAAATCTCTGGTTGAGTGTTGATTTTGTTGCTCCCCTTTGAACTGTCCCTCCCTGGTGCTAATTTTCCTTTGGCGGCCAGACGCAAACCTGTCATTAACCAATCAGAGGCTGTTTTCCCCTCGTTTGGCATTGAGGGAGTTTAATCCTCTTTTTTTTTTTTTTTTTTTGTACAAACAAGGCCATGGAAGACTTCTTAAACCGCCCTGGGGCACACTCTCGGCACTGCTACTCAGACCAGGAGTGTAAAAGTGGACTTTTTAGAAACTGGTGATAAAAAGGTAATAATACGTTTTCAGCGCATTGAAATAAATCACAAAATCCTGTCCTGTAAGTGACGTGACCTGATCTATAAAACGGACAACCCTTTGTAAGTCTGCTCCGGCGCGTAAATGCTTTCCCACCTCCAGGTCGTTGAAGAAGAGCCGTGAGTCGGCAAGGTTGAAAATCATCTCCTCCATCCACAGGCCCAGAGACACTGCCTTTGCAGAGTCCTAAAATTGCAGAGAGAAAATACAAAGCTATAATCCATGTAGCCCCCTGTACAGCACAGGTGCCCCAGTAAATCAGAACCACAAAAGAGACATCAGAGATCAGGCAGCAGGAGACCCTGAAGAGCACACGGTTATCAGGCCTCCGGCTGAGACAAGTGGCCCAGAAAGTACGAAGATGGATCAAAAAAATCAACAGAGCTGTTCAAGCTAAAGTTCAATAAAGGTTAGTGCATGTTGTGATGGTTTCCCGGTGTATTTACAGTAAATTAGTCACCTATACCCAAGGGCACATCATTTTTGCATGACTTAGAGTGACAAAACAGGCTGATCTTCACATAGGAAAGATTATATTTCAGTCAATCATTCCTCTGTAGAGACCTGTTTTTTTCCCTCCTCTATATGGCCAATTAATAGCTGAAATATACATATATAAAGGTGAGAAAATGTCTCCCCCAGGGCCCAGCCTAAGCGATTCAGAAGGACTGGAGGAACAGACAATGTGTACCAGCAGAGTTGCTGCAGTCGACAATTAGAGTAAACAGCCTTGTGCTGGGGTGGGTGCGTTGTTGGCAGCCTGTCAAGGCGGAGGTGTCAGCCAGAGGTGAGTGTCAGATTAGAGCCGCGGGGCTGACGGCCTGCGTCCCCTCCTATTGATCTTCCGTTGAACGGAGTCATTGTGGGCAGAGGAGGGAGGGGCAGGCGAAAGCGGAGGTGGTTGTTGGTTTGGTTTTTAATTGGAATAATTACACGCCGTCCCCTGCCAAGAGGAGACACCTCCGTTGCCGAGGTCAGAGCATTTAATAAAAGAAGCTAAGGACCGTAATTACGGTCGGGAGCCGCGAGGGCCCAATGAAAGGGTGGGGGCTTGTTGTTTTAACTCTTTTCATGCATTCAGATGAAACTCTGATGCCCTTGGCTGAAACAGCCACGCTCAGAAAGAAAAAAGAAAAAAGAAAAAAGGTCACACAAGTTGAATGAGATGCCTTTAGTCCTCCAAAGAGAAAATAAAATAAAATACCGATGGGTATTTCAGAGATTCTGCGAAAAACAAAAGCCCTTCCTCGCTGATACATTTTTCATGGCCCCGGCTGGTTCCGGTCCCCTTTCATAAACCGGACAAACCGTTACGTATGACGAGTGGCTTTTTCTGTACCGCCGTGGGAAGAGGCCAGGGAGTTTCAGACATGCGATGGTAAGAAAAGAGCGATCCTGTTTCTTTAAGAACAGAAACCTGAACTAAAATAAACAGAGCTCCTAGTCTGGCAGGCCAAGGGATCGTCGTAAGGCAAATCAAGCAAAGTTCTACCTAATTAAGCCCCAGTTCTCTCTACACAAATAATCCTAGGGTTCTCTGTTTTGTTAACGTTTTATTGCTATCGTTTTTTTTTTTTTTTTGTACAAATGGTTTTTGCATGTCTGAGGTTTGATGTCAGAG
This sequence comes from Hiodon alosoides, assembly GCA_025775065.1. NCBI lineage: Eukaryota > Metazoa > Chordata > Actinopteri > Hiodontiformes > Hiodontidae > Hiodon > Hiodon alosoides. Next base: position 25,257 of record JAOYSI010031314.1, read on the forward strand.
CATGTCGGATCGAGGTTCACTCGTTCAGTGGGAGAGCCTTGTGGGAGGAAGGAGGAATTTGGCACATCAGCCAATGTCATCTTCTCCACCCTCTCTCATTTGATGACAAAAATGGAAAAGAAACAACACGGAGCACAGACGTCCGTGCACTGTTTTTTTTTCTGCAGCACCCATTCGCATTGTGTCAAATCAGCAAGGGATCGTGGGAATTCAAAACACTTCACAGGCCAAGAAAAAGAGACAGAGCCATTGTTCACTGATCAGCTGCTGTGAACGTTACGTAAATGACCATCAGCTGTCAATCAAACAGTAGGTAATGGGGAGGGCAGCTAATTCACTGCCGTTCTCATGTGACAGGCAAGCGATCTCACAGGTTTTGCACATAGGAGCAAGCCTAAAGTTTAAAAAAAAACACGGAGCCACCGCAGAAAAAAAGTTCTGGGTTCGTTTGAGTTAAACCACAGGTTATAACGTAGTGTCCGCTACCACAAGCTGGGAAATTGGGAAAGGGGGTTCAAACAAGACGGACGACGGGACTGTACCTTGCCGAAGCGTGTTGAAAATGTGCCAGTGAGGAGGGAGTGGAAAATGATGATGGTCTCGTCCAGGTCCCACACAAAAACGCGCTGTTGCGAAGGACGGAAGGGTACATACTTTTAGGGTACCGCTCTATCTCCCCCGCACTCTGGTCCCCCCTGGGATCCCCCATTAATCTATTTGTAAACTGTGTTACCGGAGTGGCCAGAAACTCTGGATAGGGTGATGGTTTAAACAACCCACATAAGGACACTGATGCTGTTTTTCGACGTTCACAAGGTTTTAGGATTGTATCGTTATTTCCCCCCCTTCAGACCGGAAAAGGGTGTTAAAGCCTCACCTCTATTTCAGAGTCCATTGGCGGTGCAGGATCGTTTGATTTCTTTCTGCCCCGCAACTTCCCATCAGAGCCCCTCCGAGTGCGAATACCCTCTTGGTCTTTACCTGGTGTAGGGGGGCTGGGAGGTGGATGGTACTCTCCTAGGAAACAGACAGAAATGATGTTATATCGTCATTAACTGGATAAACAGAAACATCAGTTCTGTATAATCTGGAAATTATTACCCCTAAAAACCTTACCACCAAAACAAATCAGTGATCATGTCTAGGGTCTGGGGTTCTTTAATTACCTGCAAGGGACTCTGGACTGTGATTGGGGACCACCGGGGGATGCTCTGGGTGCTGATAGGGTATTGCCGCGGTCATGGCCGAAGGACTGACATTACTGGTTGTGAGGTAGGGGTTGTTGTAGTGTGAGCTGTAGTAAGGGGGGTATTGTGTCTGGCTGTAGGCGGAGTAAGCAGAGAAATCCTACCAGAAAGAAGAAACAGTGTGATTACATGTGGGTATACCTATGAAGGGATGACACTTAAAGTCACGCAGTACACACATTGACCATAACGATAAAAAGGAATCTCGGTTGGACATGAAAACATCAGCCGCGTTTCAAAGCACTGACTGATGTATGTCGCACACCTGCTGGGAGGGGTTGAAGGGTGCAGAACCGGCGATCCCATTGGCTCCTTGGAAAATACCAGACGAAATACCGCCGCCTGTAAAGAAGGCACACAAATCAACTTAGACACGACTTCAACAGCAAACGTCTCGGTTTCCAGTGAATCACACCCCCCCCCCCGCGACTGACTGGCTCCAGGGGATAGTAGGCAACTTGATTCACATTCATGACAATAAAGTTGGGTAACCCTGCTGTGTCACACAGAGAGATCGATTGCCCTTATCAAATGCTTTGTCAACAGTCTCCGTTACTCACACCCGCTCAGGATCCATGATTGGTCAGAATTATTACAGAATGGTTGCCACCACAGGAGGAAAGGGCAGCCATCTCAATTTTTGCGTTCTGATACACTTGGTTGGTGGTTTAATCTTAGCTGTATTCTGCAGTGAACCGCATGGTTCTTTCTGCTTTGGCATTATCTCAATGCAACATCAGGGATTTCATAGAATATGTTCTCATATACGGTATGTTCTCATCAAACCAAGCCAAATCACTAACGGCTAACCTATTCATCAGCGAACAGCTATGATTGTGTACGGAAAACAAAACATTAGCTTTATCATTATTTAACTGCCAAAATAATTCTTAAGCTTAATAAGCTCTGTCAATTCTCTATGTGAATAGCTGGATTCTGCTGGAGTATGCTCTCCAGCTTAAAGTCTTCTAATGACACTGCAGGATTATGTAGTCACCATGGATTCTCTTTGCTTTTGACAGCGTGTTGGAATATCTCCAGGCCCACATCCGGACCAGCCGGCCCCAGTCTACGTACAACCTGACAGCGACGGCCTCTTACCAGCATCTCTGCATCACCACAGTCGGACACGGTCACACACCCCTTAACCTGGTGCCCCGGCAGAAAAGTGTCCATTTTACGGTGCTTTGAAAGCCATAAAGACAATTGGGCCTGGCGTGCCGTGGGCGCCGGAGGAATGGGGAATGTGCCGGGATGCCCCCCCCCCCCCACCCGAAACACACGCAGATGCACTCAGGCACACTCCTCGCTCACTTGCTGGGGAAGAGCCCTGACCCCCGGAGAAAGGAGAGGGCCTGCCTGACGCCAGGGCCCTAGACCGCAGCTAATGGGGAGCAGGTGTGGGGGAGAGGACGAGAGAGAGGGAGAGTGAGAGGGAGAGAGCGAGAGAGAGGGAGAGAGAGAGAGAGAGAGAGAGAGAGAGAGAGGGGGAGAGAGAGAGGGAGAGAGAGAGGGCGAGGGAGAGAGAGAGAGGGAGAGAGAAAGGGAGAGAGAGGGCGAGGGAGAGAGAGAGCGAGAGAGAGAGAGAGGGAGAGAGGGAGGGAGAGAGAGAAAGAGAGAGAGGGAGAGAGGGAGAGAGCGGGAGAGAGAGAGAGAGAGAGAGAGAGAGAGAGAGAGAGAGAGAGAGAGAGCAGGCCACCACCTGTGGGCTAGCCCTGTGGAGGGAGGCCCGATAGTAAACCCTTCTGGGCAATGGTCGATTAGCAGGACTGACCGTGAGATGGATAACTGTACAAGGCCTGGCTGGGTGGGGTGCTGCTGAAATTAGTGGGGTAGCCAAGCAGACCATTCTGTCCGGGGGAATGGCCCAAGCCGTCTTCTGTCTTAATGTCTGAGGACAAAAGAGGGGCGGGGGGGAGGGGTCCAGGGATTAGGAATTCAAAGGGTTCACTGCATGTATCAATTATGGCAAATTTGCTGACGATTAAGGTAATGGTAGGCCTTTCAACAAGGGACTCAGACAGCGAGGGAATTACAGGTGGGCCCCAACGCTTAGGAAGAATTCCCCTTTAATGGGTGGTACTCACTGTAGGAGGGCATACTGTAGCCCTGGGTGTGGTGAGTGTAGGGAGCATAAGGCCCGGGTGGTTGGATGGAAGGGCTGTACTGCGCTTGACTATACGCCGCCATGGCGAAGGCCAATTCGATCTGGGAAGAAAGCAAAGAGAGACGTCAAGAGACACCAGGAGCAGTCATCGCTACGCAAACGGTGTCAAGGGTTGTTCCTCGAGCGAAATGTCGGAATCCCCGCAATCACTCAGCGCATTAAGAACAACAGGACGCTAACACGGAATTGACCCTGGGTTCGAAGACTCACTTGTATACACAGCTAGGGCGCGGAGTCCAATGCAATATCTGGGCCCAGAAGTCAACTGAAAGAAGGCAGAAAATGAGGAATTAATATAAAAGGTTTTCTTTTTCAAATTCCTTTACTGCTAGTATCAGTCAATTTCAGTTCCTGCTACGCAGATCTGATATCACCGCCTCATTAGAAACGACAAATATGCAAAGATTTTAGGGTAAAAAGAAAATTTGTTTTGAAATTGCAACTTGATCCAAGCGTTTTATCCGCAAAGCAACAGGCAACGAGAAAACTCCAAGCACAGACGGTGCTGTAACCTACCTGACTCAAGGTTAGTTCCCGTCGCTCAAGTTCCTCGCCTTCAGCTTACCTGCGAAAAAGATTAACGAGGGAACGATCTCTGTTGAATCACGTTTTCGAGGCAACTAAGCTCCGACAGTGAAAAAGCGGAAAAAGCGCGGCGCAGATGGAAGGTGGAGGGAATCATTTCGCACGCACGTCAAAAAAGAAGCAGCCAGAGACACAACTGGTTAATTCATATCCTGTGAGACCGAGCACCAGACACTGGTCTACTGGCTGTTGGTAAAAACCTGCCCGGCGACATGTTCTCCTGCTGCATTTTAGGAACAAAAGACATTCCTATTCGCTCAGAAAACAGAACATCTGCACATGTTTCACAAGACTCCTGAAATAAATTAAAAGGAAGTGCATTTGTAACTGTAAATACTTTTCAAACCAGCTGAGAAAATATTTTTAAGGAAAGGCGTCTCTTTTCAGTTAATTCTCCTCCGCCATTCTAAACAAAATTTATCAGCCTTTATTTCCCAAGAAAAGTTTAGCAACAGGTGTAAATGTTCAGCTAGCCAGGCTGAAAATACTCAAATAATAAATATTTCTTCAAGCAGCCATTAAAACTAAAAATCTCCCAACAAATCCACCGGTAGTGACTGTTATATTTTTAGGTAAAACCAAAAACAATACACAAACCATGCGTGCAGAAACGTCACAAAACAACATAAAAGCCCCAAACATACCGATATATTTTTAAACAAAATACTGGTTCAAATTGCAATATTTTGCATAATATAAAACAGGATCAAAAGTAACAACGACGTCTCAATGACAAGGTAAGTTGATCAGAACTGGGGTTATTGAATTTCTCTTATTATCCGTCGACAGAGGAGTTTGTCTCAAGATCAGAAAAAAATAGGGCGAGGTTCTGGACCGCGAAGCGGCCCTCATGTTCAGTTACAACAGGCAGCGGGATAGAAAAAGCACGCAAGGACTCGGGACTCGGACTGACCTGAAAGCCCATTCAGGGACTGGCGCTCTTCTTCCAGTGGACTGGGATCAGTTTATCGGTTCTGCCTAGTGTCAACTCCAGATCTAGCATCTCTCTAAACCTTCGGAGAGAGAGAGAGATGAGGGGAAGGCATGAGGAAGGAAAACGGGCCACTGAACCGTTGCCTTTTGGTCGTCACTAGAGGAAGCTGTGATCACTGGGGTCTCTGCCAGAGCCACAGTCAGCCCGGGGTCACGCAGGAGCGCTGGGGTTCGAAAGGGTCGCTGTTATGAGTGTGAGGCGGTGCTAGATAGTGGGTCCCAAAGATTCCCAATCATATTTGGGTCTTCTTCCATGAGTTATTATATATACAGTACAGATGACGTAACAGAGAATATCAAAACCAAGCAACATTTTGTAAAGGGGAAAAAAAAAACGATGCTCTTGAGCTATTTTATATAAAGTTTTGAAGTATAATGTCTAACTTTAATAACGAGGCATATCCTATCGCATAGCACGTACATGAATAAGGAGGACTATTTTTTATACAAAAAAAGATTCACAACAGGCAGAAGGTCAGTGTCCAGTCCTTCTGCATCAGATTTCACTTCAGGCACTTCTCTCCAGACCCTGCACCCCGACATGCCCCCCCCCCTTATAGTTTGGATCTGTGGCGTTAAGGGATCAGTGGAGTTCACTGGCCCCCCCCCCCCCCCGAGGCCCGCGCCCCCGGGGGGGGGGGGGGGGGGGGGGGGGGGGGGTGGGGGGGGGTGGGGGGGCCCGGCGGGGGGGGGGTGGGGGGGGGGGGGGGGGGGGGGGGGGG
>JAOYSI010031345.1:0-12800 GCA_025775065.1 Hiodon alosoides
TTTTTGTTTTAGATTCCGTCTCTCACAGTTGAAGTGTACCTATGATAAAAATTACAGACCTCTAAATGCTTTGTAAGCGGGAAAACCTGCAAAATCGGCTGTGTATCAAATACTTGTTCTCCCCACTGTAGATATATATATATATTCTGTTTTTATAAAACTACATTTGCTACCTTTTCCAAGATTTGCTTGTTTCTAACAGCAACAGTTATACTGATGTGGTGTTTCTTCCAACCACAGGCACAAGTACTGTCCTACTAGCAGAGAGAGAGAGGGATACCTCTTCCAATGGCTTCAAAAACTGGGACTTCATGTCGGTCCACACCTGGGGGGAGGACCCTGCCGGCACTTGGATTCTGAAAATCACAGACGCAGTGAGTCTGCAATCCACGGCTCTCCTGTTGTAGTCAACAGCTGTTGTCAAATACAACTGTATGTTAAATATATCGTTTTAGCTTAAATTACAAAATGTATTTGTTGTAATACAGCTGGACATTTTTACATCAGATGAAGGACATCAACTAGATAAAATAACTAATCTTGTCATGTACTAAATTAATAAATACATATATCTTTAAAAATACAAATAACTCAAATATTAAGTAAATATTGAAATAAATGCACTGCTCTGTCAGTCTGGACACATGGAGAATGAGGGCCAGATCGTTAACTGGAAGCTGATCCTGCATGGCACTTCGGAGCGCCCAGTGCACATGAAGGTTGAGAGAGTATACATCCCCTACAATGCCGTGCAGAACGACCGCAGGGGCGTGGAAAGAATGGAGGACATGATGGAGGTATGACGGAACTTCTCGGCGGGCACCCTATCACCAAGCTACACTTAAATGTTAGCATTATCATTTTTACAACAGCACAGGTCGGAGCAGGTCCCACCCTGGTCTCTCCTTCTGCTTGCAGGAAACACCGACTGAGGCCCGTGTGCCTCCCCAGGCCCAGCTGGCAGACCAGCCACCGGAAAAGCCCTCTCAAGGGGCAGTGGTGAAGGAAAGAGCCCCCTCTGCTGCCCTTATGCAGCTCCTCCAGTCGGCATTCAATAGGCAAACAGCAGCCAGCCAACTCCGACCCACAAGTCCCCTCACCTCAGCCAGAATGGAGGAAAGTGCTAGCCCACGTATCCCTTACCAGAATTTATACCAGGCACTGGACAACCTGAATAAGTACAGGGGTTTGGAGGACAGTCTTTATAGCGATTACAGCGACGCATTTTACAATGCCAAGCCATACCGGCACAGGGACGACAGGCTGCTACAGGCCCTCTTCAACATGGTTACCGAAGAGAGCCAGTGAAAGTGGCGAGTGAAGGCCAAGTGGGTGAGAGCTGGGGAGCTGCAGGTAGTGGTTTGGGGCCGGGTGGAGGAGGAGAAAGAGAGAATAACATTGGCTCTTCCAGTTTCTTTCTTTTTTTTCTGTCAGTTTATTATCTGTTCTATTTCATGGCACCACAATATATTTGTTTGTCAGTCCAAACAGAAATCCACAATTTTCTACACTCAAGGTGATTTAAAATTGAATTCTACTGTCCTGCATTTAACCAAAGTCAACGGTGCTCTTATGGTGCCAATACAAAATAAAAATTAAAACCTGCTGAGAATCAACCTTTGGAGGATCGGTTCTGTCCAGATCAGAAGATCCATGGCATACCCGAGGAGTCCCCACTGTAGAATGTGTTTTGAAAACCCCTCCACTCCAAATATTTTCCTTTCTGAGATATTGTTTGCTCACCTCTACCCAGAACATCTTTCTTGTCTATGGCCCTCATTGTTCATAAAGGATCAGCTCACTGTTGTGCTACATTTATCTTGTTTGTCTGTTAATTTCTTCATGTTTTACCTGATCTGTTTTATGGTTAATATACAAGCATAGCATAAAGGCAATGGTTTTCTTTTACTTTATTCAGTGAATCCACATTCAAAATGATTGAAAATTCTCATTTTTGATTTAAGAAATATGCTACGATACATTAGGGTATCAAGGGACTGTTTAAGAACCAGTCTCCCCTGGCAACCTCGGGATGTAAAAGGTTTTGAAATTCAGAAGCAGCCCCTGACCAATACAGACCTGGTCTGTCTCACCCATATGAAGTGTCAACAATCATACTACAACAATTACTAAGACGCATCATATTTGTTTTAAATGAGGCTAATTAACATTTTTCAATGGTCTTCTGACAACATTAACTCTCAATTTTACATCAGAAGATTAGTTTCACTTTATAATATATAATCAGCACTGAAAACATTTAAATTATGGTTTTGTTTTTTATTTTTATTGATTGATTACTGTTACACATATATATCACTTAAAATGAAAATAATGATTAATTTTATGATGACAAAATTTATACAAATACATATTATAGACAATACACAATATTATCCATACAATAATAAGACCTAAGTGAACTTCTTATTAGGGATGTTGTTATGTTGAAGGTTTAGTAATATAATATAGTTTTCATATTGCAATCTTTAAAAAGGAGTAAAGTATGCAATATCAGCTCTCTATATCTTCGTTATATTGTTTCATTACTCTTTTCATATATGCCTAGATGTTAAAATGGACACATGCTATTTTAAAGCACTGGTAAATAGCTGTGTTCAGTATGATTACTGGTAACATTATTATTTAATTTAAATAAAAGCATTTATAAAACATTGTTAAGGAAATTAAAGTGTTCTCACAAGTAAACATAAATTCTGTACTGAAATGTGTTTACTGGTTTTGAGGTAGGCCTACTTCTGTATGTTTTAAATCTGTGGTATTAATTGTGCCCCACTCCATTCCTATCATAAACTCAGGTTAGTAATCTGTCCGGAGAACACTTCATGCATTAGCCTACTGAACATTGACTTTAGACCATGCAAATATTATCAATTACTTTTAATTCAATTGGCAAATTTATGCCTAGTTCTACTATTCAAATTAATATTAAAAACTGGGGGAAAGAATTCTAGACATTATTTATTTATTTATTTTATTTTATGTCACACTTTTAGTGCTTTAGCAAAGGTAACTGAAAATAAACCAAAAGGAAATAGCATCACTCATCTTTTCTGAAGCCTATTTCTTTATTGGTGTCATGTACATTGCTACATGCGGTTTTTATTACGCTGGTTTTTCCTTTGCTTTGGGTCAGTTGACAATTTGATCTTCAAAAACTGGCTGTGTTTATGTTACTATGTTTATATTTAGACACCAATACGGTACATATTCAGGAAAATCCATGTGTATTGTAGGTGTCTTTTCTTTAATTAGAGAGTTGAAACATCAAGGCTAGACATGGAGCATATCCTGGTTTTATTCTGTTTTTTGCTTAAATTAAATTTAAATTTAAATTTATGCATGCGATTAAATTAACAATAAATTATATATTTCTATATATTTAACTATGAAAATAAGTGAGTTTGACCCAAAACACTAAATGATATATAAATTTGAATTTATCACTGAATAATTTTATATTTTAAAGAGAAAAATGCTAAGTTACACAATGTAAAACTAGTTTATTTTTCTAACAGTTCATAAATTGAATATGTATATACATGTATCTGAAGTATAATTTAATGAAAATCTTTTCACCATCAGTCAAAGATAATGTATTCAAGGTTATGGGACATGATGTTGTTATTACCTAGTCATAGGTCCACTTGAACTTCTTGAACATAATATGCTTACATACAATCTTGTTCCCTGTAAATCCAAATTGAATTATTAATGTTTTTGAGTGCTCGGTTGTAGCATTCAACCCCCCCTCCTCCATCTCATTCATTTTCTCTTGAGTCTATGTGAGTTTGTAAATAAATTTGAAAAAAGTCAGATGATTTTTACTCACCTTTGGATTACTTTAAAACTGAAGTTCAGTTTTAATTGAGATTTCTTCAGGTAGAGCTAAACATAGTTTTCCAGTTTTCAAGTTTTATATGTTCTGTCTTTTGAATTCCTTGTAGTATCACAAACAGATTGTACCTAATTGTGTTTATTTATTTATTACGTCATCAGCTAAACTATGATGTTGACCATTTGGTAAATTTTTTGTATTCTTGTATCCTTAAAAGTTTCAGATGAAATCTGTATGCGTTTTTTTATCATTAAAATCTATGGTGGACCTAGTTCCAAAAGAGATAAGCAATGCAAACCAAAAACTATGGATTTAAATGATCTTTTCTTTAAGCATTGGTGTATTATGGATTAATATCTTTCCAAAGTAGCTAATCAAGCTATATTCTGTCTTTGTTATTAAATTAATAAGATACTGATTATACACGCACCAAGGGACAGTTATATGATTCATGATCAAGCAGAATTGCTGAATAAATATATTGGGTATGCCTTTCTTTGAATTAAATTTATTTTAATGCTTAAAAGTATAATTTCTGAGGTTTCTTTTCAGTTTTTATACTTAATGTAAACTTTTGACTGAAAAATAGAAGTGCACCTTTAATGAAGGGATGTTTCTTATGTGAAGCCTGAATTCCACAAAGCAGTTCCATAATTTACTTTAGTGGCTCCTCCTAAGTGGATCTGGGTTAAGATGACAGAAACTGAAAGAATTTTTAAAAATTTAATATTTTTTTCCTTTATCCTTTTGTAATATATGTAAATAGCCTCTGAGTGTCAAAAAAGCAGAAACAGTTGAAAAACTAAGAGATATCCAGCATTAATTGTGTAAGGAATACATGAGCAAACTAGAACTGAAATAAAATTTGTGGCTTTTTAAATAAGGACACTAGTGTTTGAACTGTTGTTGTGAATTTGCTTGTTTTTGAACACAATTGATATTGTCAAAATTCCCATCATGTTATGGTTATAACTGCATGTTTATTTACATATAAATACAGTTTGTCAGATATGTTGCAGCATTTCTACTGTGTGGTTGTGCGTATTGTGGACTTGGTATCTTAAGAGCGACTTTCATGTATTGATTGCCACTCCCAAGTAAAAATGTGCGATCACATTAGCCTTGTCAAAACTAGCCTGAGTTTAAGGATATGTGCTGATGTAATAACCAAAATCTTGCTGGAGGGTAATCAGTTCAACTTCTATTAAAATTGTGTTATATACATTTAATGTGGCAAGTACTAAAGTCCATATGGAAAAAATACAAAATACTCAATACATAATTAATAGCTCAGTTAACCCTCTTTTGGCACAGTGAACATCATAATATTCCCAATAACAGAAATAGAAACAAAACATGTACTTTGTATGCTTTGTTACTGTTACTTGTTACTGGGTACCATCATTATACTAGTACATAGGTTGAATAGTATTTTGTTCTGTTCTAGGTTAATGATAATGGACTACTTTTCAAGGAGAAAGGTTTATAATAGCAATTTTTAAAAACTTCAAACACCTCCAGATCAGAAGTTCAGAGTGTATGCCTGCATAAGCAGTGTAATAAGAACATTTTAACTTTTTAATAGTATGTTTTAATCCAACGGTTCTTAATCCTGTTCCACTGATCGGGACCAGGGAATTTTGCTACTCTCCTTAAATAGCTATCAACCTCAACACTTAAAAAAGGCTAACTTCACAAACGAAAAAGGAAAACCAAAAACGCAGTATACCAATCCTAAAGTTTGTGCGTCACCTCACATCACCATGGCTTGAAAACCAGGACACGCTGGATAGGACAGCCTAGTACAGGACTCTGGCTGTACTATCGACGACTACTCAGAGTATGTGGTTATCACAGTGCAGGGAGGGCTCCACCCAGCTGGCAAGTGTCCTTGTGCCAAGCCCAGCGCATCAGGGAGGAAACTGCACAATCATGCTGTCCCACACACAACAGGAAATAGAATGCTGTCACCTCAGTAGAGTAGATGTGGGCTAAAGAATTGCTTTTAAGGGAATTCCTAAAGGGAACTCAAACTTATTGTTACAATGCAGTGTGATTTTCAACATTTATTAATTATTAAACTCTGGGAAAATATAAAATTTCTGTTAAAAAACTGGCACACATTTAAAAGTCGCTTTGTAAAGTGATATAAAAAAGTAGCCACATTCCTTTACCAAGAACAAACTAATTGAAAACCACTCCCTTTACGTTCTAAAATAATCTCTTATTCATATCGTTGATACTTATTTTCAATTTAGTGTAATGTTTCAAAAGAAATGAAAAGAGTCTCTCACTGAGCTCATGACCAGGTAAGAGCCTGGTAATGATCTCAGCGGGCTTTAGAATCAGTCACAGAAAGGAGAGTAGGTAATACGGAAGCAGAGCTAGCTTTACAGCTCAGACATTTGTTCAGAGCGCTTTAGTTAAAAATGACCCATTCCCATTTGGGGCCTTTCTCTGCCAGGAACAAAACACATAAGGTGTTTACCTGACAAATTGACTCTGAATGTGGATTGTGCTCTTTATAAAATGACGAGAGATGTGTGGATACATTGTTGCTTGCTATTATCACATATTTAATGCCATATTTAATTATGCAACAGGCAAATATTATTTTAAAATAACCAGAAAAGACTTGTTATTCTGGAAAGAAAAAGACATATGCAGGTAGCAGTGCTTTAAATTTCAGTCTTAGTTGAGCAAATAATTATAGAGCAGGTATGATCACTACAAGCAACGTACAGCCAACGGAACTAAAGTTTTCATTGAAGACTTGATTAACCAACTGAAGTCAACAAATCTTCATCATGTGAAAATGTGAAAATTTGAAGCTGAAAGCCAAGAAGCAATGAGCCCTAGAGTGGCCAAAGCTTCATTCTACATGTGAAAGAAATAAGCTGAAAGGCAGAGTTGTCTCCTCTCTCTCCCCACAGTCACTTACATCTGGCTTTATTGGGCTGGATAGTGGATTGGATTTCATAACACTGATGAGATATCAGAGTGATATGAGGGGCAGTTGCGCAGAAGAAAGGTGTCAAAAGATATAGCAAGACATCAACTGTGGAAGTCCACTCAGCAAGCCTAGTCATATTTGTCGTAGATTGTTTTTCATAGCAGTAGTGTTCTCTTCCTGCAATTACCTTGCTCAGAGGTTTTCTGAAACCATCTGAGCAATGCTTAAATATTTTCAAATATAATACATTCAAATATTTTTCATTCTTAAACTTACATTTTAAAATAATGAGATGCATACTTAGTCAAAAGTATGTGGACACTTGCTTGACAAACACCTTGTTCCAAAATCAATCAATTAATATGGAGTTGTGTCCCCCTTTGCTGCTATATCAGCCTTCACTCTTCTGGGAAGGCTAGATGTATGAACATTTGCATCCAGCCACAAGAGAATCAGTGAGGTTAGGCACTGATGTTGAGCAATTAAGACTGGCTCGCAGTCTTAGTTCCTATTCATCCCAAAGGTATTTGATGTGGTTGAGGTAAGGAATCTGTGGCCAGTAAAGTTCATCCACCCGAATCTTGAAAAACCTTTTCTGTATAGATCTCGCTTTGTGCATGGGGGCATTGTCATGTTGAAACAAAAAATGGGCCTTCCCCAAACAACCCCAGGTTGTCCAGGTCACAGTAGCATTAAGATTTCCGTTCACTGGAACTAAGGGGCCCAGGCCATTATTTCTCCTCCAGAAGACTTTACAGTTGGCACCTTAACCTACTGTCAGTGTCTATGGAGATTGCATGGCATGTGTGCTCAATTTTGTACACCTGTCAGCAAGAGGTGTGGCTGAAATAGCTGAATCCACTTTGTGTCCTCATGCTTTTGGCCATGTAGTATATTTTAGTACGACAGCAATACCACATTTAAAATATAATAGTTGCAGGTCCAATGTTAAAACCCATACTCCACTTGCTGCCTCAACTTTAACTACTTTTTTGTTTTTAAAGTCACCATTGTAAAGTGAAAATGCTTTCAAAAATAATGAAATGCAAATTTTCTAAATGTAAAATAAATACTATAAAGGACAATAAACAGAAAAAATTTAAAGCAAATGCTGGAAAATTAATGTTTGGACATCTAAAACAAAAACAAAAATTCTACTGACACACTAACGCAGCAAATAAGGAAGAAAAAATGTAGAAAAGATGCAGACAAAAAAATAAACTTGAAAGATTACATTTGTATAAAAAAAGTTAGGGTGCCTAAGACTTTACTGCACTTTACTACATAGATCTACGTACATCAGTTTTCAAGTTTAGAGACGATAGTATGGCCTGTGGCACATTAACCAATAGTTTTAAAAGTACAAACCTAAGGCATTCACTCCTATCAGGTACATCAAATCTTGTTCCTGTCCTTTTTGCCAAGATGAGTATCAAACACGCCAACAGCCCATTAAGAAATCATCACCGGTTCAGTTAATGTACATCAACTGAATGAATCATCATCCTTATTTTAAGAATGAGATCTACTGATGAAAGCTATTTTAAAATTTAATTTAAATTTTACAAAAAGGTAGAGCTAAGTGTCCATTACAGTTATCACCTACTTCTTTCTTCACACTGTTTGTTAATAAGATATTCAAAAGCTGTGAAGCCATTCTAAAAAAACAAAACAAATAGAAACCAGCCATGACAAAATTGACCAACCAGGATCTTAAGTCATATATCACATTATGGAATCTTTCTGCTGTTTTTATGCACAAGCATGCTTGTTTGGGTGCTCTGCAGCCAATAGGTCCTTGGGTGCATGTGGTAAACAGACCTAGATTTTCTGCATTTTAAAATTCCCTCAGGAAAATGCAATCTGTTCAATGCTTTGATACCCAATATTTTTATAAATATGTACTACAACAAATCAAGCGTGGTTGATTTGGTCTGTCTGTATCTATTATTATAATTTAGTACATTGGGATTGTGTATATTTTCACAATTTAATTGTTAAGTCAGAATTATTAGGACAAATTATTGAAAATAATAAAAGCTATATACTATCACTGATAAATAATAGATACTATCAGAACATGAACGTCTGTGTATTCTGGAATCTCCGTTGCAGCAGGTGTCCATGGCGTCACAATGCCACGATATTTTAAGACGTATGGGGACGCAACCACATTGATTGACTGTTTTGTTCATTCATTAGATCGTCGAACAAAAATTTTTAAAATCACAAAAGGACTGAACAGCTGAATATGAATCTGGGTAATAATAATTTTGCCTGTTGAAATAAAAAGAACAATCAGAAGCACAATTTGTAATCAACCGTTGCTAATATCCCGCCCTTGGCTACTGTTGGAGCTAGGTAGAGTCTCTTTATTTCCGTACGTCAGCTGGGTTATGGTGGAAGGGAAGTAAAGATGGCGGCGCTCAGTGAGGATGGGAGGTACGGACTGAATTGTGGCCGAAGCAAGTCAGAAAGAATTACCGTGTTGCACGTAAAGCTGACAGAGACCGCTTTCAAGGCTTTAGAGAATTACCAAAATTGTAAGGTAAGCGCAAATAATACTATTTTGAAAATTATTATAACAGGGGATGTCTCGGTTGGATACTAACGTTTAGAAGACACCACTATTGCTATGTAAATATAGCTGAATATACATATTGCAAAGTTTCATATAAGTTTGGATTTGGATATTTTATTGAAATTAAAGTCCTATGTCCTTAGTCTGACAAAGATCCCTCCCCTCACAGACTATGTCGATTCGCTTAAGCCAGCACGGCACTGACTGATAAGATTTTTAAGATACTGTGACTAACTACAAGAAGTTGCCATTTCATTTCATTTTATTTTTTGCAGTATATAGTAATTAAAAAAAATATATATATATATATATATATATAATCTCTATATTTATATATTTATAATATAATCTCTTCGAGGGGAATAGTAGAGGTGACAGGCAGGCTGCCGTTGTTTCATTATCAATACAACGAAAGAGTTATTTACTACTTTCCCATGAGTATTTGTTCAGCTGACTGTCATTCACCTAGGATATTCGTGGGTAATCTAATACAGTGGTCAATGTGGTTCACTAGCCGAGTCCAAACTGTTGGTAAAATTCTACTAAATTATTTCCAGTGTATAGTTTTATTAGATTCGTACGCTTAAGGAAGTCGTACCTGGAGCAAGTTTAAGCATAACACATTTTGAAAATGTTATGCTACTTGCTAGTCTGGACTCGTTTTGGCATATACTCAAACTATAACCTTCCTTCCCTTATTTTGTACATGTTATGTACATTTCATTCGTAGTCTGTAGTACCTCTTACGAGGCATCAAAATTGTGGTTCCGTTGTTTTGTGCTTTGTCTGAGAAGTATTCGATTTAAACGGTGAAAGTGCCGCGGTTTCTAATTTATTTGGAGACGTAGTAAAAGAGAATGGGGGTTGGGGAGGTTGAGCATCTCAATATTTTTGTTTTCCTTTCAATTAAATTGTTCCTATTGAATGATTCGCTGATAGATTATAATGTTTCTTTACTTTAATACTAGTTTATCTATTGTATATTAATTAAAATTATATAAATATATTTTAGTCACTTGGCTATTTACTGCTCTGCATAGTATCCTAGTGTAGAGGATAATGTATCGTCACTAACTCATAAAATCAAACTAATACATAGACGTCTTTATTTCAATTTTAAAACCTGTATTTAAGTGCTGAAAAATACAGTATATAATGACACCATAAACTGCTGAATCCTCGCTTTTGTAAGGGTTCAACGGATGTCTAATGCCGTTACTGGGATTTAAGGCTTTATTTGAGGGAGCGATAAATTGGGTTAGTTATGTAGTATACGGGATGGAATATAACATCTCCTTTTATGTAATTTGCCTAAGCAAACTCAGTATCATTTTTAACTGCAGTGCTGTGCATATACGGCTAGTCTGCGTGGAGACTAAAATATCTTTTTAGATTCTGAAAAAGGTTCATATTCACACAGAAGTGCTTACTGGGC
The DNA here is from genome assembly GCA_025775065.1 of Hiodon alosoides. NCBI lineage: Eukaryota > Metazoa > Chordata > Actinopteri > Hiodontiformes > Hiodontidae > Hiodon > Hiodon alosoides. Next base: position 10,829 of record JAOYSI010031345.1, read on the forward strand.
AGTGCTTTTCTTAAAGCAACAGTAACATTTAGTAGAATGGGTTGTTTGGTTAAACAGAAACGTCTTATTTCAATGGAAATTATCGAACTCCACTGGGGGTGGTGAATCGTTTTAAATCTGACTGCGGTATATTGTTTTCTAATCCTCGTCCTCGTTTTTGTCCCAAAATATTTCGTAATTCGGTTTGTCATGCTTGGCAAAGTTGGAATTCCTTGTCCTAGTCTATAGCCTTGCTTTTTGGGGGTCTAGTTCTGGGAAGTAGTGTCTCTGACATGAACCCATGTAGAAAGCACTTCAAAAATGGAATTAATGAATTGAATAATACATTTAAAAAACAGCTTTTAAAATGACAACAATCAAAAATGGAAAACAATCGTTTTGAAACAAAATTTATATTTTAGTTTTTTCACAAAATGTAACTCAAAAGAAATGCACTCATTAATTGGGAATAAACTTTTACAGCAGGGATCTTACAAAACGTGAACTTTTGACTCCACGTGTAATTATCAATTCAGAAGTATTTTAAAGATACAAATGCTATATGTTTTGACAGAGGTCAAACTGGGCTTTTGCAGATAAAGCATAACTTGAGTTATCAAAACTGCTTCCATTTAATGTCATGAAAATTAAGTTCACATTGGTGTAAATTTTGTTCTGATTATAAAATTTTGCTGTAACCATATTTCATTGGAAGTAGGTTGCTTTGCGTTGTTTGCAAATGCTCTTTGCTCAGCCGACCAGTGGTAGGGGCTAACAAATTTATAAGGATATAAGAAATACAACTTTCTGCTACCTCAAAGGTACACCACAACTTCAGAATTGAACTGAATTCTGTCTTTTTCGTAAGGATTATATGATCAACTCTGAATATCATTAAATCCGCTTAAGGGGAGGCACTACAGGTGAATAGGCAAAAAAAAAATTCCTGACCTATCAGAATGAAAAATTACTAGATGAATATACCCAAAAATATAAGATTTTGTTTTACCCCACATTAATTTATCCAAATGATGTGGTAGCTCGTTAAATATGCACTAACTTGCATATTACGTAAAACACAATATTGACATACTAGATGAAGTCAGAACGTTTTGGTTTGTTTTAATGTGATTAATAACTAATTGGATGGTAATCTACTGAGGCTTTTGTCAAAATATTGTTCTTTCAGTTAATATGTTAAAATACACTTGACATACAATCCACTTGTTAAAAAACAAGATTTTCGCCTTTTTTAAGGCTTTGTTTACTTGGCGAAGGTTGTATAAAATCATAAAAGCGAACAATTTATATTTGTTATTGGTAATAGTTGTGTGCATGCTCTGAAAGTTTACATGTTATAGAAGCAAAATTTCAAAAATTATAAAAATTGACAAACTGAACAAAAATCATTATTTTTGCCTGTAGTACCTGCATTACCATTGAAGTAATACATTCTTGTTTTAGTCTTCTTGTAATGATGATTATTGGCAAGGGGCAGGGGTTTGCAAAGTTCATGTAGATCCTGTCTGTAACAGACTTGGGCGAAATTGGCTTTTTACTGTGGTTTTCATCAAACTTTTATTTTTTTATTTTTCTCCTATGGCCAGACAGTGGTAAACGCTGAGGCCCAGTTAATGATTATCAGTAACACTAGTGGTAGGACAAGAGAGAAAGATGAGGAGAAGACGTGTCAGTGAGTGTGTGTGGGTCACTGCTCCTTAGTATCTGTGGTGCCAGAGATTCCCTTAGCCTCCTCCTGATTTATTTTTTTTTTCTTCACTTTCTTTCCAGTTGCTTGAAGACATCCATGCATTGACTACATGCAAATGGAACCATGAAGTTTATTTCATAATAGAATAACCACAGCAGGAACTCGGAATAATTTAATGTGTTATTTGAATTTTTTTGACTTTGGGCTGCATCACTAGGCAGTCTTTGGCCTGGTTTTCTTAACTGGTCATTCAGAAATATTGTAGTATAAATATGGATGGGA